>JAVTVY010015836.1:0-60647 GCA_036873755.1 Hanleya hanleyi
TGCTGGAGATGGTGCGCAGGTTGGCGCAGCTTCCTCCTCAGAAGGTTTGTTAAAACCGTAAAGAGGTGTCGTAGTAAGTTTTCTTCGTTCCCGGCGAGGTCATCGGGCTGCTTGTCATCGCCGACCACCGGTCTGGGCATCTCTGGAGTCAACGTGTGTACCGCTGCTATCCTGACTTTGAAGGGTAGCATGTCTTATTCTTCTACCTCCGCCTGACGTAGGAGGTGAATCTGTATGAGATGAGGATGCCGAGGAAGTGAAAGGTCGTGCGTGATCCTCATAGCCAGCACTGTATGTCGGGAATCTAAATCACTCGGTCAACGGGCCTCCCACCGTTGCTAGAAGAATGGGTCGTGTCATCTCACGGGTCTCCGATGAAGGGACTCTACCCTGGTAAGGGGTTGTGAAGCCTGGAGATGACTGCCTTTTGTCCAGGCTTGCCGCTGTAAGTTTTCTCCGTTTCCGGACGGGGTCAGCTGGCTGCTTGTCATCGCCGACCACCGATCTGGGCATCTCTGGAACCAGCGTGTGAACCGCCGCTATCCTGGCTTTAAACGGTAGTCCGTCCTGTTCTTGTCTTCTACCTCCGACTGATGGGAGGGAGGTGACTCTGTATGAGACGAGGATGGCGAGTGAGTGGAACGTCGTGCGCAATCCTCGTAGTCTGAACCTGAGTCTGCGTCGCTAGCAGAATGGGGTCGTGTCATCTCATGGGTCTCCGGTGAAGGGACCTCTACCATGGTAAGGGGCTGTATAGTCGGGAGATGACTGTGCTTCTTGACCAATCTCGGTGCAGTGGAATGGTGATCCACGGGTTCCTTTCCACCTCTGGTGCGTTTATCCCGATGCTCCGGTTTATCCCGTGCTTGTTGACGGGAAACCGGTGAACGGCTTCTTCCTTGTCTGGTGTAAGGTCGCTCCGGGGTATGGTACCTATGGTACCGACTCCGGTTAGGTGGACTAGGTGAAGGGGTCCGACGTCTGGGATGGTCCCTCTCCCGATGATGACGTACAGGATAGGAATCTCGGCGTTGTAACGGTGTGCGACTTCGTTTACGAGATCTGCTTGCCGTAGTACCGAGGTGTGGTTCCGTTGTACGGGTCCAAACTTGAGTGGAGGCCGGCTCACGGCGTTCTGGCTGAGTCCGTTCCTCATAAGTCCGTGACTTCTTGGATGTGGAGTCTCGGTGATCTGTATAAGTCCGTTCTGCTTGAGTCCGTGACCTCTCAGATGTAGATTCACGGCGCGCTGGATAGGTCCGTGAAGTATCCCGTTCCGTGGTACGGCTGCAGGCCGTGGTACGGTTCTGGGCTGTAGCTTCCTCCCGCAGTGCTCCGGTATCGGAGTTACGGCGGTCTGGATAGGTCCGTGAGGTCTCCCTTTCCGTGCTACGGCTCCGGTCCCTGTAGGCCTTTGGCTTGTCCGACTCCCGGCGTCCCGTATAGGGCCGTGACTCCGTGCCGTGGACCCGGTGAGCTGTGCTTGAGCCGGGGTCCCGCTGTAGTGGTGGAGTCCGTGATCTTGATTGTCGGACTGCTTTCTTCGCCGTGTCCGTCTGTGTCTCCGGGGTACGGCGGTTCTTTGGGGACTTGGATGAACGGGAGTTGGTATCCGAGGACTCGCTTGATCCGTGACTGTGACGGGGCTGTCTAGTAGAGTCCGTGTCAGCACTCTAGCCGGTGCAGTAGAAGTAAACCGTATCGCCGTGGCTTGGGCTTGACTGGTCTGCACTTTGCCTATTCTCTCGGTATCCCGTAGTCTCTGTAGGCTCTTGGCTTGACGGGGTCTCGGAGTTCTGCATTGGGCTGATCTCTCAGAGCCATGGTCCCGTATGCTGATCTAAAGTCCGTGGTCTGTAGGTGTGGACTCCCGGTGAGACGTAGACTCTCGGCGTACTGGATAAGTCCGAACTTCATAGGTCCGTGTCGTTCTCTGTCCCGAGGTACGGCTCCGGGCCATAGTATCGCCTCTGGAAATAACCTCTCTCTCCGATGGTCGGGTCCGAGGTGCTCTGCAGTCGGAGTCCCGGTGCTCTAAGGTGTCGAGGTCCTTGGAGGTCCAGGGTACGGCTCTGTCCCGGGTCCCGGTTCTCCACCAGGTCCCGGCTGGCAGACTTGTCTTTCTTGAGTTGCGGAGACTTGGATGAACGGGAACTGTAATCCGAGGTCTGCCCAGATCCGTAGTTGTAACGGCTCCGGTATAGAGTCCGTAACTCATCTTCTCCGGTGAACTTGAACTAGGCCGTCTTGGGTCTGTAACTTGTTCACCATCTTAAAATGTAGCTCCAGGGTACTGCGTTTCGCCGTGGAGCTGTGATCCTGTGTCCGTGATCTGTACTGTTTCACGGGTCTGTTGTGAAAATTCCACTGGCAACAGTATCGTTTTCAGCGATAAGTTGCTGGTAGGAACTTCGTTTACAGCCAAGTCGTTGAAGAGGGCCTGCGTAGCTTGCTTCTCAGCTGGACATCTTGCCAGGTCAATGGCCGCTCTCCAGAGTTGACTGCGTCGCCATAGGTGACTGTAAACACACCTTTGAAAACAAAGAAAATGCAAGTCTTTACTGATTAAAACTGACGACATTCTTCGTTCCTATAAATCTATATAGCTGGGCGACTACGTTGGTTCATAATGAACTACGGGAGAGAAAAAATAACCCTAGAGTGCGTCTATAACAATCCAAAAGTTACTGTTTACAGGAGCTCTTCAAAACAGGTCTTGTCACCAAGACTGCAAGGAAAAAGAGTGATGGACATGCGCGGAGTGCACGCCACCTGGCGGACGATCGACGCAGCGATCAAGGGAGATAATTTTGTTTGCAGAAGATCTCCAAATGGAGGATATTGGCATTAAAGTGATAACAGGTGAAGATTTGGGACACAAACATGTCCAAGTAAACCCTCACACAGGATTTACCTGAACTTGTGAAATGCATCGCTAACAGAAGAACACAAATATCTGACGAAGTTAAATAGCAGAATAAAAAGAACAAAAAAACTTATTTTAGCTCGACAGTTTTATTCCCTGACTGGCAGTGTTTGTGACCCTTCAATAGTGTTTGGTACCCTTCAAACTATCTTGTACGAGTGTGGTTGCTCTTCATCAATGTGCTCTTTGTGTAATTCATGGAAACGTTGATTGCTTTATTTCGAAGAAATACTACTTCTCAATCATTCACAGTTAATGATTCCTTCAGTTACACAACAACAATTTAACAAAACAGTTTGACCAGGTTCTTACAAGACAACGAAGAAACATGCATCATATATATACAGACTGTTGACAAATGTTTGTAATATGTCTCTGCCAGCATACTTTCTGAAGAGCTAAGTTGGACAAGTGATGCCTGGCATCATCACAAGGATAATTAGCACTGTTTATTGTTGATCAACGGTCTAACTCCTCAGAGACTCAGTCATTGTTAATCAATGGTCCAATTCCTCACAGACTCCGTCATTGTTAATCAATGGTCTAACTCCTCACAGACTCAATCATTGTTAATCAATGGTCCAATTTCTCACAGATTCACTCATTATTATTCAATGGTCCAACTCCTCACAGACTCAATCATAGTTAATCAATGGTTCAACGTCTCACAGACTCAATCATAGTTAATCAACGATCTAACTCCTCACAGATTCAATCATAGTTAATCAATGGTCCAACTTCTCACAGACTCAATCATAGTTAATCAATGGTCCAACTCCTCACAGACTCAATCATAGTTAATCAATGGTCCAACTCCTCAGACTCAATCATAGTTAATCAATGGTCCAACTCCTCACAGACTCAATCATAGTTAATCAATGGTCCAACTCCTCACAGACTCAATTATTCTCATTCACCTGCTCATATACCCTCAACCATCCCCTCGTAATAACAGCAACATACAAGAGCATACAATTATGCCCATGTTAATATACAGTTCTGTAACATTCTAAGTTACAGTAAATCTATGGTAGCTCTACTGGCTATGTACACTGCAACAAAAAGCTACATTTCATTTTCAAAATTTAAATGGCCTTTTTATAGTGAAGATTAAAATTGAGAGAAATTCGGAACCTATTTGCTCTCATATGGATTTAGAGAACTTTAATCAGATATCTCATCAATAAAAGTAGTCTGTAAAATGTTGCAGAGAAATAAGGTTCAGTCTCTGGGTTCTGTAATCTCATTAACCCATGAACTTTCTTATCATCCAAACTGTCCAAGAGATAAGCCTTCTTTCCAGGGTATCAACCTTCTGGGTGTGAATATTGATGCTTTTCTTAAAATATTGGGTACACGCTCACAGATTTAAGGTCTGAAAACTGGAGACTGGGTGCAAATCACACCAGAATACCACTCGGATTAGCAGACAGCTGCTGTCACAATATGAATTTTTTGAAGGAGCTGCATTTGAACTTCATATACAAAACTACTTATAGTTTTCAAACAGATAATAGATCAGCTTATTCGAATAGTATTTTATATTGTACCTTGATACAAAAAAAATAAAGATTGACCATCAAACAACAATTTCAAAAACAGATTCACAAATTTTCCATATTTCAGATGAGTGGTTACTGTGATTACCACTATAACGCAGCTAAAATGTACGAATGTGTAAAATTAAACATAAAAATCTATGTTATTTGCCACTGATGGTCATGATATATACAATGTATTTTAGCCTGTACACCGGAACAATCCATATTATTGAAGTATAACTTTTACAAGCATGGCTGATATATATATAAACACCTCAACAGAATTTCCTCCCAAAATTTAGCCTCATATTTCCCAAGATATTTGCTCGACTGTGATAAAACTTCTGAAATATCATCTGACCGACCAAGCGGATATTGGGTAACATTGATTAATTCGTAGGTCGTTTCAAGTGCGCATTCGCAAAGTTTAAGTCTGGCGCATTTCAAAAGTTGCAAGGAAAGTTTAATCACGATTTCTCGCAGGCACAAGATCACTTAATCACAAAGCCAACATGTTAATAAAGTGTCACAGTAGTCAATAATGGTACTGCTTGTATTCATTACGATAGTACAGTATGACTTGACAGTGTCAAACTCGTATCCTAATGATAAGGCTGATGACAAAATGTTGCAAATGTCCAAGTTTAGCAACAGGGTGCGAGCTCGATACTGACAAGTGATATAGTGTCGTGCTGAATACACCTGGTCAGGGGTTTTTCTAGACACTTTTTTCATCGTGGTAACCACGATGAAAAACAATTACAAATTGAGTTTTTGCAAAATTTTGTAAATTGAGTTTTATTGCCGAAAATTGAGTTTTCTAAAATTTTGAGAATTACGCGCCGAAGGCACGCGAAAAATTGAGTTTCTACGAAATAAATTGAGTTTCTGAGTAATCTAAACTGAGTTTCGTCGTCTGTTATCCCGTCCCCCAAAACCCCCGCGAGAAAGAAAAAAAAAAACGTGTGACCAGCCACGCCACTCGAGTCGAGATAAGCACTCAGGATTTGTAACTGATGTGCAGACAGATAACTTGTGTACCTTTATTATTCAATCGTATAGCTCCGATAAGGACGTCTGGTCTTGAACTGTTCTCATTTCAGTCGTATAGGTCCGATAAAGACATTGTCCTGAACGTTTCTCATTTCAAAGCAAATTGTTCGGCCACGTTTTCGACGATCGAACTAGTCCGCCATTTTGATATTTCAAAGTTACGTCCCCTTTTTAGTCCACTCGGGAACCACTGCTGTCATACTGCTGTGGCTTATGAGTCTGGTCTCCGAGACACGCTGTCCGTCAATCTCCGGAACCAAGACAACGGGCAAGCATTTTCTCTCTCCGTCAACATTTCACTTGGATGCGTGTGACGTTGAAAGACGTTTCCCCAGAAACAAGGAACGAACAAAACAGACATTCCCCAAAATACAGCTGATGTACCATTTGGGAATAAATACACAAAGTGAGCAATGCAGATTGGTGTAAAAACAAAAGATCCACACTCTCTCCTGCGCAACTGTGGATCTACATGCGGGGGCATATGCTATAACATACAAAATATACGTTTTTATGAATAATTTTATTTCTGCCCGATGGAAATTTCTGAAACCCCAGTATGTTTTGTAAACAAGTCCCACACCACATACTACAAAATAGGGTGCATATTGAGTTTAATTTGCAATTTTTGGCCATTTATCTGCATTTACCAAGCAGCATTGGATTTTTTTCGTGAAATCCACAAAACTTCACAACCACCATTGTTTTATTTTTTACGTCTCTTATTAACATCTTTATTGCCATTTATTTCTTCATTTCTTTCCTGTCACTTACAAATACCCAGACACTTACAATACTCAACCACCAACTTTGTCAAGGATTGCTTAACTCATGGAAATGGACAAGACACAATTTTTATTTCTTGACTATAAGTATAGATTTTTTAAACTAAAGTAAGCTATTTGTAGGGAAAATATTTTCACCTTTGACCTATCACAATCCAGAGCTAAAGTACTCTCCCCCACCCCCAAAATAATCGACCAAATAGAACTTCCCGAGATAACTTGGATTTTAAAACTCTCTTGTTTTATTCGCGCTCATTTTTTAATTAAATGAAGCTATCTCTGAGGGAAGTATTTCTACTTAACATCTTTAGCCAAAATATAATCGGCCAATCACAGTTGGATAGCAAACAAACTTGTATGCAGCTATGTATGACACGCAACTTTGCTTGATGAGCTTCATAACATTACTGACACGATGAAAAATTGTCGCGAATTTTTTTTTTTGTAAGTGTCCTACTAAAAAGATAAAAAAATTGAGTTTCCAGACTGCATGCGATGAAAAACCCGAAAAAATTGAGTTTTTCATCTTTTTGAAATTGAGTTATATAAAGGAAAAGTGTCTAAAATAACCCCTGCTGGTATTAACCATTGCTGACTGCTCTGACACTTTATCAACTTCAAGGTGTCAATTTGATGATTAATTGAGCATGTGCCTGCAACTTTTGAAATGCGACCTACATGAACTTTGCACATGCTCATTCAGACATGATCACTTACACAGGCAATGTACTGAGCTGTACACTACTGAACGGTACTGCACGGAAAGGCCCACCATACATGTAGGTACTGAGCTGTAACTGAACAGTTCCTGTGTGATAATCACAGGTCAGAACTGAACTGAGCAGTACATGTTATCAGTTAGCAACAGCCTGGTTCCAAGAGGTAACTGAGCAGAACTGCACAGTAACAGGTTGGTTACTGTTCAGTTACCATGCAGTACTGTTCAGTCCTGTTCCATGCGATACCTTACAGTATCCAATCAGTACTGATCAGTTACTGAGTGGTACTGTGTGGATACAGGTCAGTACTGACTGATACTGTACTGAGGTGTACCGTTCCAGGCCCTTCCTTGCGGTTACCATTCAGTCACCACACAGTACCAACATGTGACAATTTAGCTGTGTACTCAATATCAGCTTGGTCAGCCCGATGGTTTGTGAGAAGTTCATCGGAATCGAGCAAATATCTTTGAAAATATGAGACTACATTTTGGGGGAGAAATTACTTTTGTTGACGTGTTTATAACCTAATACTAAAGAACATTATATGTGAATGGCCCTCAATGTATGTATTTTTGTCACACAAAAAGGTATAGTTTATCAGGTTATGCATAAAAATTTCAACATAATAAAATATTCTCCATAATATATTGAGCTATATTACACCAACCTATAAATGTCACCTTATCATAACACTAAGTTGGAGAATGAACTAAAGGCCCATTCTCACGATGCGATTTGTAGTAACAACTCGGCGGGGAATCCCCTGATTTGTAGCATGCAACTAATCGCATGAAATAGGACCTGTTCTATTTCATACGACTTGTAGCATGCGACTAAAATCGCAAGAGTGTTCTCACGATGCAACTTTGTTGTATGCTACAAGTTGTTACTACAAATCGCACTGTGAGAATGAGCCTTAATGGAAACTTGGAAAATTGGAGTTCTGAAATGCTATTCTGAAACCCACTGGTAACAAACTGTGATAAAATGAATTGTTCTTCATTACAGAGATAATGGACTCATTTTGAATATATGCATTAAGTAACACTTGACAGCAGAGCTGTCAAATTGGTGGGAAAAGTAAGTTAAGTTTTCTATGTGACCGTTTCAGCGATCCGATTTGATAGTCAAAACATAACAGGCGACTGAAGACAATGCTTGATGTTATATCCTGACATTACGTCATAATGACATTTAAATCAATGTCGCCTTCGATGTTGGGCACTGCTTGGAAAGCTGCATGTGTGACGTTAACATCACCGCACTCTCTTTTCGATCATTTTTCACTGTCTTCAGTGGCCTTTTCTATTCGTTTTTTGAGCAATTGACAGAAATCAGACATCTTCAGCAGACGGTCACACAGAACTGATTGTCATAATTAGTTATTTTTTTCACCAATTTTACAGTTCTGTCGTCTAGTGTTAAATGCATATATGTTCAAAATGAGTGCATTACCTCTTTAAATGTAATATTCCATACCATGTTGGTTGGATTTAGCATTTGGGAACCTCAGAACGCCAGATATTCTAATTCAGATTCTGGCTGATTAATGATTTCCTCCAAATTCCTGTGTTTCCTTTCTTGTGCTCTTTGAATAATAACTGTACAGATCTATTATCGATAAAGAGAATCAGGCAACAATTCCTCGTCGTTTCATCTGATCTGTAAATTTCTTATCTGCTCTTCTGTCTTTTGCTGCTGCAACTCTTTCTGCTCGGCTGTCAAAGAGAAAATCGGAAAAAAAAACTTCACTCAGCATGCTCAGTGTAAATTTCATTTCTGCAGTGAAATTTGTCACAATATCATTAACAACATATCACCGTGCATGTCGGTATTCTTCTTCATACATATGTTACGGTAATGCCTCTAATAATTCAATCACAGGAAGTGGAATTAACCACCAAAACATCTGGCAGCGATCCAATTTATTAGAACAGGTATTTGACAAAATGGTTCAAAATCATGCATATAATTCATCATTTCTTTGTTATTTCAATGATTTTAGAGGGTGATCAATTTTATAATATTACAACCACTGGTTGATTTTTTATCCCCCCAGTATTGGGGGTGATTGAATTTTGATAGGAGGATTGAATTATTAGAGGGATGACCGTACATTCTTTCTGAAAAGATTGAGAAAACCTGGAGTATCAGACTCGTTGTCAGAGCGAACCCACTTCCGAAATTGAGATTCTCGAACTGGAATCTGTTAAATCTCTGGCTCCAATTCTGAAGCTGTGAACAAGTGCAATCTTATCCTGTTCAGTATTGAAATACGGAATATCTACACACCAATAATCCCTCAATTTTCTCTTTTGCATTTGTGCATAGCATTTTCACATGCATGACAATATCATCACCTTCAGAGAAACAATAGGACCGAGAACATGTGAATTGTGAACCTGTTTGTCTGACCTGGGAAGACTGGCATGACTGGGTGGAACTTACTCGTTTAGAAAATACAGGTTAGGCCAAACTTAAAATATTGTTTGTCTGGGGTAACCCTACCTACCCACCAAGAAGGCCCCTACCCAAAAAATAAAAAATAAATAAATTATTATTTGGTTTTTATTCATCTGAGAAATATAGGGTCTTTCAGAAACTGTCTTACATTAAAATTATATATGTAAATCAGCAATTATATATATTTGTAAAGCAGGAATGGTAATATCTTCACAAAGTTCAAATAAAAATCAACCTAATGACTCACGGTTTGTAGCAAGGTTATGTTATCCCAAACAAACAACTTTTTCTTTTTGGCCGTAGCAGCATTTATAGTACCACGGCTAATAGGACTCTTTAACATATCCATAACTTACCTAGTCTTGAGAGTGGGTTCCTTAACCATACGCTGATGAGTGTTGACCGCTGTCGTGTTGGGGTCCAGAGGTTTCAGTTTTCCCTTGTGTGGTTTCCAGCTCAGAGGTTTGGACAGACTGGCCTGTAGGTTAAACACCTTCTTAGCGGTGGACTGGTTCTCCAGGGTGAGGTTCAGTGAGCCAATCTTGAATGGAGTCACTAAAATGGGTATGGTTGTTTAAATTGCAGTACAATTTAATAGTGATTTGAACTAAAATGCATTCTCATGGCATCAGAGGGTATATACTATCAGATGTACCCTCTGATTTTGTGTGCATCGCTCTGGACCAATCACCATCATCCTCTTGTAAATGTTTTGGATTGAGCTCAGAATGCCACGAGATTTTGTACCGTATGTACTTGTGTACCGTAATAATTTAGCATAGAACTTGCTAATTCTTTCACAAAACACACTAACATGCATTTCCCATCGCTCTCGTATGCAGATACATTCTTCGTTTCAATAAAAATCCATACAGACCAAGTGCGCATACACGCCACATTTTTCTGCACAGTGCAGTCAGAGGGTGTTACACCGACAGATTAGGAGGTTAAAACTCTGAAAATGGGAGGATGAACGAAATGATGTGCCCGTCTCTTCAAACATACATCAGAAATTTAATTATATTCCTACATTGTGAAACACCCGGTCAGAAAATACTGACTCGGGTGAGAATCAAACTCACGACTTCGAGGATATCGTACCACTGCTCTACCGATTAAGATACTGAGTCCAGTTGAGAACAGCTCACTTATTCGATAAATTTCACAAGCATGCGGCTTATTGCTATGATAACAAGTGAAATGGATTTAATTAGCGAGCTGGTCCCGACTGGATTCTCACCCGAGGCAGTATTTTCTGGCCGGGAGTTTCACAATGTAGGAATATAATTAAATTATAATTTATCTCTGAAAATGATTGTAATTATACATCAGAAATCTTATGCATAAAATGTTGGAACAACAATGTTTGTGAACATTGTCAGCAAAAAACACATACCAAAAATATAGCATATCAATGATTTTTTTCTGGTGGGGGGGGGGGATAATTATTTTTTGTTACAGAATTGAAAAGTGCCACAAGGATGATTCCTATAGCATACTATTGCATTGCTAACTATCATCCATACCAAAAGATTTCCTCCTCTCTCCAGTCTCGGGCCTTGGAGCACTGTTGAGCACTCCTAGAGATTTCCTGTGAGCTGTGGGTTTGGTGGGGTTGACCGCTGGGGTGGTGATGGTCACTTGTTTGGTGTTATTGACTGCTGGGGTCGATGTGGAGATTGCTGGTTTGGTGGGAACAGCGTTGGGTTTGGTGGAGATTACCGCTGGTTTGATTGTGTCCGCTGGCTTCGAAGAGACAACTGCTGGTTTGGTGCAGACAGCTGGTTTGGAAGTGATGACTTCTGGTTTGGTGGGGACAGCTGTTGGTTTGGTGAGGGCAGCTGTTGACTTGGTAGTGATGACTGCTGGTTGAACCGGCCTATTTGTGCTGTCCTCTGATGTTCTCGGCGATTTTCTCAATGTCCCAGATGGTGAAGGTTTTGGCGATTTGCCAGTCACAGAGCTAGTCTTGGCCCCAAACACAGGCGTCTTCTGTTGAGCGGTGAAGTTGAAGTTCATCGATTTAGTGGAGGTCACCGACGGTTTGAACGGAGTGACTTTCTTCACGAATCTGGGGGACATAAACTGAGATGATTTGCCCGTTGCTGCACTACGCCTCTGAGGAAAAGAGGGAATAAATAGAAATAAGTGTCAGTTCATGGTATCGTACATGTATATATGACATTTACATTCCTATTGCTTCATGCTTTGCTTGTTTATGTGTTGTGTCGGTCATTCTGGCATGAATGACCCTTGTCCACCATGGCATACCGAGATACCACTGTGAATTCCAACACATTAGATACGATTATCAATTTGCATTCGACACATCTTCGCATATCCAAGTCGAACACTACACGTGTTGCCTTGACTGAACGTAACACATTATCTGATCAGAATACGGGTTTGATGAGGTCATAGCTCTATAAATATTCCGTGTTCCATATTCAGTGTTTTCCCTAAAAGCCGGCTGCCGGCGGTTTGCATATGTGTACTCGCTCCCGGACCGCCGGCTGTAAATCTGGTGCTGAGGTAGACACCAAGACAGAATTCTACAAAAGTGACATGGAATTAGCTTGTTACCTGTTACTCAACGCGGTCGGGAAACGTTGGAAGCTATTCGCAGCCTGAAAACGTCTTTAGATTTTATTTTGGGCCCGCGTGTTGTTATGACATTTTGCAGTGCCGTAGAACGACTTTTTTTTTGCGACTATCGATTACGACTCTCTTCGTTGCGGTAGTGTGCAACCAGAGTTGTCTCCCTTCTAGTTGTTTGCTTGCAAAACTGAATGGATATGGAATCCTCCGATCTCCGGGAGAGTAACTAGTGTTGAGCAGTCGTTTGACAACATGTGCTTCGACATGCCAGAGTTGAGCTGTCGGATGTTGTTTTTTTTGTATTTACAGTTGGGATGGCGGCTCCGTACGAATTATGAAGCGCAGACAGTTGAGTTTGTCAGAGGCGTCACCACAGGTGGGCTACTGGTCAATACAACAAGAAACTATCAATTTTTAAGTGCACGACGAGAAGTCCGAAATGTTCTGGACGCAGTAATAATCCATTCATCTTTCCACATGACATACTTTTATTGGATTTAAACACGAATTGGGGGGGGGGGGGGATGAATTAATTTAGTAATCAAAACGGGGAAGGGGCAGAGAGGATTAAAAAGTTAAGAATTTTAGTAATAAAAACACAGCTGGGTTGAGAATAGTCTGTGGAAAGTGGTGACAGAAATGACATTGTCGGTCACTCCCCATAGTGAACTGATTAGCGAGGGATAATCATAATCCACCAATATTTTTTATTCTAGGAGTCAAGGAGTCCAGGGAGGTCTCCAGCATCTGGGGGACAAAAGCTGTTGTATTCAGATAAAAACCTCTCTAGAAGCACCATTTCTTCTGGTCATTTGGAAAAAATTTCTACGAGCGAGGGGGGGTGACCCACCCTCGTACTCCCCCCCTAAATTCGGTCGCTCCGCTCCCTCAGGGACACCTATTATGTACAATTCAGACTGCTGCTTTTTTTTTAGGGAGAACCCTGCATATTAGGAGGGGTGCAATGTATGACCTCGTTAAAATTCAAATTTGATTGGCTATTCGAAAGAAATTAACATCAATACAACCAACACTTGCCATATTTGAAAATCACACCGGCAGACATCAAAGAAAATCCTTGCTGCTCAGTATTGGCAAGCTCCTATCTTGATTGGCTATATGCATATCACGTGCGTTTCCCGGTTTGAACAATTTACCCTATTCGGTAATTAAAGTCAAGGTAAAAGACGGAACGTTAGTGTAGCATTTAACTTGAAATGTGAAGATGCATTCGACAGGGATTAGCCAAAACATCAAAGGAAGTAACTATGGCCGCAGACGTGTGATTTAATATCTCCCATAAAAACTGGTAACGGGTACCATATCTGCAGCACATACAGTAACCTGTGTATTTTACATATATAAGTTACAGTACACAGATTCAGTGTTGTAGAAAACTCATCGTGGGTCCTCTTGATACAACTTATTTAACCTAAAAGCGAATTCTAAAATCACACCCCGCTACATAGATATATCTATCTTGAGCCCATTACCAGAATTTTCAAAGCGGAGTGCGAATGAAAACTATTTCCCATTTCTTATCCCAGGAATGCGTGCCAAGGGCACATTTTTCTAGGGGGGTCCAGCATGCCCTCGGAAAATTTGTAATCTTTTAGTTTACGCTTGATTTCCTGCATTTTAACCTATTTTTAAGGTAATTTTTTTTATAATTTTATGTCATTTGGCATAACATGCCAAAAAAAAAAAATTCTACGGACACAAAGGGGAGTGCATTCGCACCACACACACCATGGGTAGCGACAGGCCTGTATATTTAGGTTGAAGTTTAAGGTTTCTGGGAACTACTGGAGCATCACGAATGTTACCAACCAAACAGGGAGAACTCCACGATCTTCAGACTAACCTTTGTGTATTCAGGTGTTTTATGATTGTTGAGTCTCCTCATGACTTCTCTCGTCCTCTCAGCAGCCTCCTTGGCTTTCCTGATTGAGGACGTAAAGGAAGCTGTCCTCTGCCTCTTCTTGGCCAGGTACACATCAATGGAGTCTAACTTGTTGAAACTTTTTTGGTGAATCTTTGTCCAGTTCTTGTTGCCTACAATGATATACCGGTACATGTATAGGCCACACAAAGTTGTAAAGTTGGTTCGCGGGCACTTTTTAAAAATTACCATGCGGGCGGGCACAATAGTTTTTTGTTCCCTGCTGACAATGACAACAACAGCATGTCAATAGGCAAAACTGGTCGCAAAACAAATTTAACAAGAGTTCGTACAGGTCCCAGAATACCTTTTATTATGGGAAAATAAATTCAAGGAACTGGAAATTCTTGAATTGTGACAATATTTGTCAATCAGCCTAAAAAAGTCCTTCAATTTATCGTCGTCTTGAACAATTTTAACAAATAGAGATCATTCAGGGGCAAAAACTATTTTGTAACAACAAGAGTTGCTCCCCCTTTAGTGAATTTTTCGTTGTGGCTATAAAAATTTGAATAAAAAAATAAATTAGTACGGTACATTGTATGTGGGTAGGAAAGGTCATGTCAAAAAACACAAACACTTCTCTTGGGCATGTGCTATTAAGAGCGAGTGAAAGAAACTGGATATGTTGGTGGCTGGGTGCTAGAAAATTTCCCATCGACTTGGGTATTTTAATGGAACACCCCTAGGACAAAATCCAAGTGTCAAGGATTAATACGTATATTCAGCAGCCAAATATCCCATCTTCCCCTTGTTAATTTTGTAACCAGCCTCAGATGAAAATATGCTAATCTGACATTTCATATGCATCAGATTTGCACCAAACACCTCAAATTGTCCATCAGAAATTAAATATAGGAAAAATCCACTTGTGACTGCCTGGAAGAAAGCCACCAGTATATACGTTTTGGTGTAGATCTCCACATGTGGCATAGTTAATAATTGGACTTCCCCAACCTACAAGTCTGTTTGACATCAACAC
This sequence comes from Hanleya hanleyi, assembly GCA_036873755.1. Lineage (NCBI taxonomy): Eukaryota > Metazoa > Mollusca > Polyplacophora > Lepidopleurida > Hanleyidae > Hanleya > Hanleya hanleyi. The sequence continues at coordinate 15,013 of JAVTVY010015836.1, forward strand.
AAGGTTCTAGAATACATAATACATGTGGTTACTAAATTCTCTTGTTCGAAGGCCAAACTGACAGAATTAAGGCCTTAGTGAACCAGGTTTTGCTGTTGTTACAGTGCATTCTGACATATGTCGCAAAGCGTATGCCTGAAGATAATGACATTAATAATAATAATAACTTTATTTATTCTGGGTGGCTTAATTAGCCCAAGGCTAGTCTTCCTTAAGGCCCAGAAATAAGTTAGTAAAATAGTTAGTACATGTAGTATATGTATATAAAAAAAATTGTATATATATGGACACATGTAAGAATACCCAAACATGGATTTATATTGTAACTAAATAAAATGCACGTACAATCACAGTCGGTATAAAACAAAGCGCAGTTTACAAAGTATTTCCATGTATCATATCTAAAATATTTGATTTTAAGAGCTGGCATTTAAAAGATACAATATTATCACAGGCTCTCAGTTCTACAGGTAAAGAGTTCCAGATTTTGACCCCCGAATACCTGAAACTTTTGCGAAATAATTTGCACTTCAAAGGTGGTAGTGCCAGACATTACAGGTGCAGTGCAATTACTTCCTGGAAAGAGTAAATATAACTGCATTTTGCAAGCATGACACTGTATAATAAAATGAAAAGCTTATCATTAGGCTGTCACTTTTGGTCAGAGATTTTAGGCAAACTATGGAATAACCTCCTACAATATACAGAAATAGGAAGGTCACCTTACAAATACTGACATAGGTGATTAATTTTTAAGCATACAATTGACAAAGAATTTTAAACAATTTTCCAAATTGATCTTTTTGTATCAATTAACAAAGATAAATTAGGGAATTACTTGAAAATTCAATGACAATTCCACATGGTGTATAATTTACACTGGCCAGATTTTCACTTTATTATCGTGTTTCATGCTTGGACACTCTAGCATTTCACGTTTACAGAGGCCCAGAAACTAATTACAATTGTGCATATGCATCGACATTATTCTCAGGCATACATGCTTTTCAGTGTTTTCCAAAACACACTATAACAACAACACTCGGTTCACTAAGCCCTTAATTTTTTTTTTTCTGAGGGCATAATTCTAACCTGGTGTGATCGCCTTCTTATCTGCTTCTTTCTTCTTTGCTAAGAAGGCTGCAAACCTTGGAATCTGAGAAGAGGAGGAGCTTGATATTACAGGTTTCTCTCCTTCGTTCTGGAGACCTGCAAAAGGGGAGATCAATATGGTCAAACAGGACAGTCTTCTGAGAAAATACAGCCCCATGAAAAGAATACAAAAACAGGTAAACTGGATCATATCTGAACTGGTGAAAGATTTGAGTTAATAAGATATGAACGATACAATCGTGACGTGTAATGTCTTTCAACATCATCAAAGTGCTTCTGGCTAGATTCACGACCTCTACATCTTGTGGGGCCATCCAAATATTACGTTCGCAAAAACATATTTTTTTTACCCTTCCTCCTCCCTCCCATATGCAAAATTTAACCGAGCGTACATAAGGAAGATCTCCATAAGAAGATAATGGCATAACAATAGCAGGTGTAGATTTGAGACATAAATCCTGATTTTCAGACTTCACCCCCTCACTGCATACGTAATACTTGAATGCCCCCTGTGGCGTCCAATATTTATTCCTTCATTCAGATTCAAGGAATAGTGCTTCTGTCCAAACGTTTAATTCCCATTCCATTGCCACTTCATGCAAATACTGGCTGGATAGCTGGACGTGCTGGAGAGCAATAATTATCAGGTCTACCTCGAGTGTTACAGGAATAAAGTTACGCCGTCACAGTAATGTCCAGGACAACTAGAGCTCAATAAAGCTGTACTGTAATCCCTCTATAATTCAATCTCCCTATCAAAATTCAATCACCCCCAACTATGAGGACAAAATTCAATCACTCTCTGAAATCATTGAAATAACGAAGAAATAATGAATTATCTGCGGCATGATTTTGAACCATTTTGTCAACTTCCTGTTTTAATAAATTTGATCACCCCGATTTTGTAGTGCAAAAAATATCACTTCCTGTGATTGAATTATTAGAGGTATTACTTTTCAACAGATTTGGTTTACATATACATACGTTTCTCCACTTTTTTCTCGATGGCAGCCAGGAGACTCTCTTTCAGGTGAGGACTGTCCATGTCAGTGTTCATAGATTCTATCACCTTCCCTACACTCTCCCTTTCCTCACTCGCACCGTCTCCACTGTCACCCACGCTAACAGACTGATCCTGGTCTGGGGAGACATCCTGTATTGAGTCGGGGGCAGCAGATGCGCATGTCTCTGGGGGAGCTGGGGTCAGCTCAAAAGTACCCCGTCGTTTCTTAGATGGTTGACTGTCTGTCTCTTCACAGGTTAGCTTCTGTTCAGGGGCACTGGAACACTCCTGTTTAATACAAAATGTGTCTAACATTAAGGTTTGTAACTTAGAGAATAATATTTCCACTGTTTAAACTATAAAATGGGAAGTTTTCTGCAAAACTGATAATTGAAGAAGCCCAGCTGAAGGGTTCATCAGCTTGCGGGAAACAAGGTGGGGTGATGTTGCATTTCTGGGGATAATAGTCATAAATTCCGGATTTGTTACTATGAAGGGCATGAGTGAGGCCAGGGGTAAACTGAACACCAAGCTAGATCACGATATATCTTACAGACCACAAAGGCTTCATGCTGAACGTTGTTTTGTCTGCAATGATTTGCTGTTCTGTGGTCTGTTCAGACCATAACTGCAGTCTCACAATGTAGGTCATACAGGAAACATGTCACAGGGGAGTACAGACTGATGTCAATCATGACTGATTTATTTGGTGACATGATTAATGTTGGTGTGTAAAATATTGTGAATCAAGTTGAGTGAGGGGGGACAACTCTTTACCATAGCCTACCCTACTGCATACTGTTGCATCGGCTTGGACTTTCAGCTGAGGGACCTTGTCTATTTGACATATTGCAGCAGTGTTTAGTTCTACCCACCAATGGTTTTATGCAGACCAAACCAGCCCAGGCAGAAACCACTCCATGTCTGGGTTTCAAAACAATGATCAAATCAAACAAATGGTACAGATATGAACATTGTTTTTAAAACAGATGCCCAACATTTGCCTCTGCTGTCTTAAGCTCAACTCGCACTACGAACATTTTGCTGTATTAGAACAGAACAGTTTGTTCGTGGTAACCTCACACTGTGAACATCTTCTCTTGATCACCAGTAACCCGATCAAGCAGCGAGGCTGACGGTCATGTGATGGGAGCCTTTTTTGTTGTGTCATGTGAGAGCAGCTTCGTCACATGACCAACAGCTGCCAGTTCATTGGGTAACTGTTAGTAAATGTTCGGACACATGTTCGCGATCACCACACACTGAAGACAAAAACTGTTTTGAGGACGAAACATGTTCTGAAAATCAAACGTGTTTAATTTCACGAACATGTCCCTCAAACAGAATGTTCGTGTTTTTGAGCACCTCACACTGCAGACAAAACATGTTCTGAACAGTGTTTTTGTTCTAATACAACAAAATGTTCGTAGTGTGAGTTGGGCTTTAGACTAAATAAAATTACGGATGGGAAGAACTGCTACAATGTGTCAAATAGACAAGAGCCCTCAGCTGAAAATCAATGCTGATACAATAAGCATAGTAAAGCTTAGAAATGGCCAGATAACAAGTTTGTGACTGTAAACCCCCTACAGATAAATCTTTTAATGGTTCCAAAGTTTAGTTCTTAGAACAAAAGCAAATTAAGAGCAAGTTTCAAATCCATCAAAATGTTTACCGACACCATCGCACAGAGCTATTCAAAGAAGTAGGAGATGACCAGTCACAAGTACCTGACGAGGGCTCGACAGGGATCGTTTCCTCTTCCCCCTCTTCGGCTGAAGGTCTGAGTCTTCTGTGACCTGTTCAACACTTCTATTTTCTTTCACCCTCTGGAAAATAGATCAGGAATGATTCAAGTGTTTCAGTTAATATTACAAATGGTAGAATGGATATCAAATCTGGATACACTTCATGATGTTCGTAGACCAAAAGAAAACAGATGATGCACACGATACACTGTAATCAAGCCTACGTGTGTTAGGCCATCCTTAAAGGTTATACCAAATGACTCTATACTACTTTGCATTAAAACATACCCAGTAGTGTTCCAAACAACAAATTAGTATTTTTTTCTCAAATAATGTCGTCAAAGTGGGTTTTAGGACACGAATAGCACACATGTGAGGGAAAACGTATTGGAGCCATGACCTCTGGTGCATGACGTCACAACCTGATTACGATTGCGCCCTAAACGTCATAGTCTATGACGTCGGGCATTGTTACGAAAGATTCACCCAGCCGTGGGAGTTCTAACGTGATGTCGCTAACATTTTGACGTCACAACAGGCATTTGAGCGAGATCGTAATCAGGTTGTGACATCACAGGTCAAGCGGTCACAGCTTTCGCCGTTTTGAAAGGGGCATGAAATTGTCGCACTTTACTGCTGCTATTTCCAACCTTGGGCAGTTTGAAAACATACAAAAATGTAAAACAAGTCTATATAATCACCTCTACAACAATTTAGCACAAAAAAGTAGCAGATTTTGAGACCATTTTGTATAACCTTTAAAAAAGTGTTTCTTGGTCAAAACCTAACCCGATCTCAGAAATTTGGTTATGGAGGTTGGAAAACATGCTTTTTAATACACATCACTGAAATTCCCAGAAAATAGCTAGGATTTAGCATGAAATTTGAAAAAAGAAAAAAAAATAATAATGATGGGCAGGTAGGGATATCCAGTCCGGTACCTCAAAGAATTATTTCAAATAATAAAGCTTCATTGAACTTTAAAATCCCTGATTATTTAACCAGAGTAGTTTTAGAAGAACAAAAGGCCCCAGGAGACTGTGGTTACCTTGTCCCCTCTCCTGCCCCTCTTGTTTCGTCTGTTCACTTTAGATTTGGGAGCTGTTTCTTCATGCTGTTCCTCATCAACTGAGTCTGACGAGCTCTTTGGTGGACTGTTCTCTACATGTTTCTTAATCTCCACATCCTGAAACCACAAACAACCATATAGTACATATGCTCATCTATAGGCTACATCATGGTTACACAGTTCTGTCCATTACACAAAAATCAACATTGAGAGTCGGTCACCATGCTGAAAATTATTGTCAACGTGAAACACTTCTCCCTGTTAAACAGTGTTCACCATATTTACATGGGTACTCAATGATGTTGGATAGCAAGAGTCGAAATATTACACATCACCCACCATGAACACAGGCATGACAGGACAGTTGTCCAGCTCCGAGTCAAAAGGTTACTGGACATTATAAATTTATTCAGGACACAATATTGAAATAGGGTATTTCTGAAACGGAGTCTAATTACCAACGTGGAAATAAGTCACATGGCCATTATTTTGGATTTCCATGGAAAGTATTACATCACAGCTCATCTAACATGTTCAGATTTTGATGATTTAACTCTGTCATGCATCTGTACAATCATGTACTGGGGCCAGGTATATAACTCCCTCTAGAATACATCACATATCGAACATGTTACCTGATGCTGGTTCTTCTCCTCTGCAATATCAGTAGTAGAGCATGTGATCTCTGGTTTCAAACCTTTTTTCTCAATATACTCAAAATGTTCCTGAAGAGACTTTATCAACTTTTCACTCTGTAAGAGACAAAGAAAAACATTAAATATTTACTCAATATTCATAGTAAATTGTCAAATCCATAGTCAGTATTATTCATTTGGTCAAAGCAGTGTTTCACCAGCATTTTGGTGCCATATCTTTTTCGCTTGGACTTGGGGGTCTCGAGTGCAGCGTCAGTTATTCTGGACAAAATAATGCATGCGTATTCATGATAGGGATGGTCATAACAAATAATATGGCATCCTCAAGAAAATCATCTAAGTCACTAACTAGTACATGTATGATGTGATATCTGGCTGCCGTTAAAGGAGTACTTACTTTTTTATATATAGGTTCTTATTACAAGACTGTTAAAGAAATACAACTTACTATTTCACGGTCGTTGAGGGCAATAAACTATTATTTTTATTACAATTTGTGAAGTCATGTTTCTGCTTTTAAGTCGACATGGGCGCCGCCATGTTGCCGGTAGGATGACGTGACTGATGACGTCAGCATTCAGGACAACGCCACGGCTAACGCTTCATCCAGAGACGTTCCAACATTGGACATTTGATTTACTCTGGGTCCGAGTTTTAGTTCGAGGAAAAAACTGGGGCGGCAAATCCCACGGGGGTAATTTCTAAAAGGAAAGTGGTTCAGGTAACTTATATCCGCCAATTGAAGAATTTCTTCCGCAGCTTTTTCAACTGAGACTTGGCCGATTCAGTTTGGTCAAAATTTGAAGCTGAGCGATGAACTAAAAGAATGTCCTGTTAGGGATTTGAATTGAACGACGATGCTTCTAAATTGTTAAACATTTTCATGATTACGCTTGAACTACTAAAATCAACTGGAACGTCAGTGGATTTTCTAGGTTCCTTCTCGTGCGAATTGTCGGCATGACCAACACGATCGACCTTAAATCTCCATGACGTTGGGACGTTTTTAGATGAGTATACATTCACTTCTGCTCATATAAAAACGTCACACAGTGGTACAATGGCAGCGCCCAGTGCACGGTGTGGCGAGCAACAAAATCTTCAATATTTCTTTTATTTCGCATTCTTTCGACATAAGTTTTATATAATACGTTTTCGAATACAATTGCTGATAAATACAGTCAAACTTAAAAATAAGGTAAGTACTCCTTTAATGATGTGATATCTGACTAACTGTTAAAGTCACCAGTATGATGTGATATCTGACTAACTTAGTCACCAATGATGTGATACATGTATCTGACTATCTGTTAAAGTCATCAGTATGGTGTGATATCTGACTAACTGTTAGTTACCGATATGATATCTGACGTCACTAACTGTTGAAGTCACTAACTGTTAAAGATGTAATCAGCCTCAAGTTTAGGCTGAAATCGATGTCTCTCAAACTCACCGAAAGTGATATATGTTACAACAGGTACAAAATGAAACACATTTAACCACAAAAAACTAAACTTGTTTCTACCATTCACGAGAAAATAGATGGAATCGATCTTTGAAAATAAACGGCACGGCATGCCGTTTATTTTTCCACGACCGTGTCAACAAGCGTATACACGTGTTGTGCATTCTACCAACGTATGCTATGCAACATTACTGAACCTAAGGCACCAGCCGTGAAGTTATCCCATGGCTGCAGCTGTTCAGCATTCAGATTTGTGAGCATCGCTACGTCACTCATTCGTCATGCGGTGACGTCATTATCCTCTCCACGTACAGCACACACTCAATGGCGAAACAGAAATCCCGCAGAAGCGGGAGGATTTAAATTTCTCTGACAAGATATTCTTGCATTCGTTGTATATAGCGAACCACTTCATCATACAATACATGTGATGCTTTAGTTATCTTCCCAGCTGAAAAAATGCACAGGGGAGAAGCCATGTTTCATTTTGAAATATTGAAGTGGCTAATTTGAATGATTAGTCGCATGAAACAAAGCAATAAATTGCTGTGAAAATCATAGAACAATGAAGCCATAGATGCTGTTGAAAGATCCATGCAGCCCGGGGTACATGTGGATGCAAAAGGATCGGGAGCTCTGGCTATCCCCAGCACGGTCTCTTCTGGGGATGGTCTGTGATACCAGGGGGAGTAATTCTTTACGTACTCTGGCATTAAGGAAGACGCGACGAGTGAGAACGGCGCTTGCATATCGAGTTCTAAAACAGTTCTGAAGAGCCGAAACTACTAAATTCATTCTTTCAATGTTTTTGCGATATGTATACCCGATGTGCTTCACCCAAACATTAAGTTAACAATGAAATTACTTCTATCTGAAACTATTATCGGTACATGATGTAGGCCTACAGATAAACTGAATGTTTTCACACTGATAACATTTAAACAAAACTTGTTTTGAATTGAACTTGAAATGAATACATTATTTTTGAAAGTATTTATATAGGCCTACATGCCCATATATTCTAGTAGTACCATGCTTTAAAGAGGTAGTAGCGTGATTTTAATTGTTCTGGTAAACTGAACATTATGATCATCTGCAACATTTTCCAAAGGTTTTTCATGTCTCGAAGTTTTGAATTTCATATAGGGACCAATATTGTTAGAGTCTCAAATTCGGTCTAGTGAACAAGATGGAAATGGGAAATGACTGAGATGACGTCGGATAACGTGACCTGGTGTTCATGACGTCATGTTAGAAGGCATCACAGTACAATAAAAGTTCTATGACGTTGCAAAGCGTCATGTTCAGAATGCTGATGCGTGTTTTGCGACGTCATCTCAGGCACTGGAACCAAGTGCAGGTGCTGTCATGTTTTTCAGAGAATGTCAGAAATGTGATTTCATTGCCCGTGATATTAAAAATTTAGGTCACAGAAAAATGTTGACTATAGTTAATCTCAACTACTAAATATCTTTTATCGAAATATGTTATTTGCTGAATATTTTCTAAATGACGCTACTACCTCTTTAAACATTACGACATTCTTACCAAGTTTAATGACTTAAATGAATAAACTGTATTCTCTTGAAAGCAAAAACAAAAACTATCATGATATAGAAATTAGCCAAATAAAATAATTATCTAATAAAGAAAACTAAATGGCCAGATAATATGCATCAACTGGTTTTAAACAAATTTTGGTACATGTATGTGTTTATATAGAATATTTTGTTTTCCCTGTATCCATTGTTGATGTATTTATATGCAAAACCGGTATAGCATGAGAATATAATTTTTTGAGAAACTGGTTAAAAGATCCAGAGAAAGTGAGTAAATAATGTTTACTTATTACATAATTTCTTATAAGATATGTTTCATTTTTGTTTAAAAGAAATATTTCCCAAATATTTAAGAATATATATTTTTTTGGCAAAATGCTTGACACAATTGATCAATTATTATATTATCATTCTGAATTGATAAAACTCATGGCAAAGAAAGCAAATTCCAAAGAACGAATTCAATCAAACAACATCCATTCACAGCATGTGTGTCTACAAAATGCTGTCAGTGCATGCTGGGTCAAAGTGGACTTTTGATTGTTGTCAAACAAGTTGTCTCCTTTCGTGTACGCTCGTTTTGAAAATCAAATTAAGTTTGTTGCTTTTTGTACAGAGATTCGGAAAAATATCCAAGTTACGGCACACATATTATATGTGTGCCGTAACTTGGATATACCATATATCATATATGATATATGATAAGTCATTGTTTAGCTGGACTAGGGAATTTATATACTTCAGTATATCGATCACACACACGCCGAGAAGACAATACCAGACCGTCCTCCGGAGGGACCGTCCTGGGGAGCGACTCAGCTCCTGTGAGTACGGTCAGCTTTTAGATACGTCTCTGTGGATGTCCACATTTTCCATAAATATATAAAAACTGAAGTTGACAGCCCTATACCCCAATCGAGGTATAGGCCTATAATACCACAATCAAGATATAGTACTTCGAACAAGGTATTTTCCCCAACCTGATAAATGATGGCTGGTTGCGTGTGAGACAAAGGTACAGGGAATTTTTGTTGTTCAATGTTGTTGATGTAAAGAAGGCTCAACCCCCTGTCCCTTTGTCTCTGGCATGAACTGTCATGGCGGTCGCTAATTCCGACCTGGCTTATTTTGGACAATTAAATTGAGATGATATTGCACATAAACAATTTATATAGGTAGTTGTTGGTTTTCGTCTTTGTATATGGTTCCACAAGAAGTTTTAATCATTGAATCTGACACCATGAAATTCAAACTGTCACCGAGTGACAGACAAATCTTCTTCACTTGAATCATTGACAAATTAACTAAAAATTCCATTCGTCCTGACAAAACAGTACCAATTACAGTATTACAACACAAGTTATCAAGCTAAACTCCCAAATATACTGCGACCCTGGCAAATGAAATAAATAAGCAAGTTCACTGCCCAGGCTGCCACTGCATGGGAAAACAGTTCGTTGTTGTTGTTTGTTTTGTTGTTGTTGTTGAACAGTCAGAGTCGGTCTATCATTTAAGGTTTACTACCTTCATATTTGCTTTGATTCCTGCATCTTTCGCTAATTTTTGTAGCTCCGAGTATTTCAGATCTTTAAAATTCCGCACAGACGACATTTTGGAATGTTTGGTAACAAAACTGAATAATATTTCATAAAATGCGCCCACGAACTTCCCCAAATTTTTGCAAGCTCCTTGCGGTGTGTTTGAACTCAGAACGGAAGTTTTTGATTGGATAACAATTTTGGAACAGTCTACTTTACAGAAGGGGTGAAAGATAGACTCTATCACAGTTCTATCTCACGCCAGCAGAACGAGTAATCTCCCCTGCACCGAGGTTAGCACAGTTTTCAGTCAAAGCGTATTCTTTCGGAGAGCCGCGTAGATTGGAAAATGCTGTACCGAAGAACGATGGCGCATTTTAGATTCTTCATCCGAACTTTTGAATGCAATATTCCGTTTGTATCAATTTGGACTTGGGGTATTGTCGTCAGTGTACATCTGTCCGTCCGTCTTCGTTTTCTCAATCGTTATCACCATATATCGGGAATGAATATGCATAGGAGCACCAACATTAAAGTATACACATTGATTTGGTCACAGAGCAGATCGAAGCCTATTGAAAATCATCAAGATTTACCTACATTTTTCCAGGTCGCCAGGTCAAACTGTGTCAGTTTTTACAAGTTGCTTGTTACTTCATATCGAAAGAACGACTATGCATAGGAGTGCCAAACTTACTTTACAATTGCATATTGTCTTGGAGCAGAAGCCTGTCGAAAATCGTTGAGACTGACCTATTTTTTTCGGGTCAGTGGGTCAAATTTATCCATTTTGCATTGGCTGCTTATTATCATCATATTTCAAGTATAATAAGGCTTGATATGATACTGAACTTACGCAAGACACTCATCGGTAGTATAGGCCTACGAAGTGAAAACCTCTTATTATTTCCGGGGCGGGAAATGAGACTTCTGGGAAGCGTCATGACGTCACGGACCTTGGGTTGACCTTTGACCTTGGGTTACTACGGCAGCATGGAGAGAGGACTTCGCGTTACGTGATAAGCTGGGTGGTCCGAGAAAAAATGGACTTGTGGGAAAACTCCGTAAAATAGGTCTAGATAGAATAATATGGATCCTGAAGGATCGGGCAAGGTCTCGAGTTGAGGCGCTCGGCGAGGTCGATCAGATGATGATCTATGACTTTTCTTAAAAAAAAAATGAAATGCGGACAAAAATCATTTAAAATGGGTCTAGGTGAGCCCTACTTGGTCTACATAGGTCGTGTAGGGTGTCATATTAACGCACTCATAGAGTAGACGACGATGGGAGTGGTTTGTAACGGAAATCATGTCATGATGAGTAGTAAGTAGTATACAAAGCCCGAATTGACGGAATACCCCCCCACTGCGCATGCGCAGAACCTGGTGTGACGTCATAAGTGTATGGGCATTGGGGGGTTATTGGGGGTGTGCGCATGCGTGATGTGTGGGAGGTGGGTACAAGATGGCCGCCATGTGGGAGGTGGGTACAAGATGGCCGCCATGTGGGAGGTGGGTACAAGATGGCCGCGATCAATGAGTGCATAGAAAAAAAAAAAGTTCCGGCAAAAAAAAAAAAAAAAAATGTATTCATCCGCGGTGATGCGGTTTATGGAGGTTGGAAAACATGCTTTTTAATACACATCACTGAAATTCCCAGAAAATAGCTAGGATTTAGCATGAAATTTGAAAAAAGAAAAAAAAAAATAATGATGGGCAGGTAGGGTTATGCTCAACCAAGATATTTTTATGATGGTCTCCTGTATATCCAGTCCGGTACCTCAAAGAATTATTTCAAATAATAAAGCTTCATTGAACTTTAAAATCCCTGATTATTTAACCAGAGTAGTTTTAGAAGAACAAAACGCCCCAGGAGACTGTGGTTACCTTGTTCCCTCTCCTGCCCCTCTTGTTTCGTCTGTTCACTTTAGATTTGGGAGCTGTTTCTTCATGCTGTTCCTCATCAACTGAGTCTGACGAGCTCTTTGGTGGACTGTTCTCTACATGTATCTTATTAGTCTCCACATCCTGAAACCACAAACAACCATATAGTACATATGCTCATCTATAGGCTACATCATGGTTACACAGTTCTGTCCATTACACAAAAATCAACATTGAGAGTCGGTCACCATGCTGAAAATTATTGTCAACGTGAAACACTTCTCCCTGTTAAACAGTGTTCACCATATTTACATGGGTACTCAATGATGTTGGATAGCAAGAGTCGAAATATTACACATCACCCACCATGAACACAGGCATGACAGGACAGTTGTCCAGCTCCGAGTCAAAAGGTTACTGGACATTATAAATTTATTCAGGACACAATATTGAAATAGGAGAGAGTCTTAATTACATAAAAACATAGGATATTTCTGAAACGGAGTCTAATTACCAACGTGGAAATAAGTCACATGGCCATTATTTTGGATTTCCATGGAAAGTATTACATCACAGCTCATCTAACATGTTCAGATTTTGATGATTTAACTCTGTCATGCATCTGTACAATCATGTACTGGGGCCAGGTATATAACTCCCTCTAGAATACATCACATATCGAACATGTTACCTGATGCTGGTTCTTCTCCTCTGCAATATCAGTAGTAGAGCATGTGATCTCTGGTTTCAAACCTTTTTTCTCAATATACTCAAAATGTTCCTGAAGAGACTTTATCAACTTTTCACTCTGTAAGAGACAAAGAAAAACATTAAATATTTACTCAATATTCATAGTAAGTTGTCAAATCCATAGTCAGTATTATTCATTTGGTCAAAGCAGTGTTTCGGCAGCATTTTGGTGCCATATCTTTTTCGCTTGGACTTGGGGGTCTCGAGTGCAGCGTCAGTTATTCTGGACAAAATAATGCATGCGTAGTCATGATAGGGATGGTCATAACAAATAATATGGCGTCCTCAAGAAAATCATCTAAGTCACTAACTAGTACATGTATGATGTGATATCTGGCTGCCGTTAAAGGAGTACTTACTTTTTTATATATATAGGTTCTTATTACAAGGTTAGACTGTTAAAGAAATACAACTTACTATTTCACGGTCGTTGAGGGCAATAAACTATTATTTTTATTACAATTTGTGAAGTCATATTTCTGCTTTTAAGTCGACATGGGCGCCGCCATGTCATGCATGTTGCCGGTAGGATGACGTGACTGATGACGTCAGCATTCAGGACAACGCCACGGCTAACGCTTCATCCAGAGACGTTCCAACTTTGGACATTTGATTTACTCTGGGTCCGAGTTTTAGTTCGAGGAAAAAACTGGGGCGGCAAATCCCACGGGGGTAATTTCTAAAAGGAAAGTGGTTTAGGTAACTTATATCCACCAATTGAAGAATTTCTTCCGCAGGTTTTTCAACTGAGACTTGGCCGATTCAGTTTGGTCAAAATTTGAAGCTGAGCGATGAACTAAAAGAACGTCCTGTTAGGGATTTGAATTGAACGACGATGCTTCTAAATTGTTAAACATTTTCATGATTACGCTTGAACTACTAAAATCAACTGGAACGTCAGTGGATTTTCTAGGTTCCTTCTCGTGCGAATTGTCGGCATGACCAACACGATCGACCTTAAATCTCCATGACGTTGGGACGTTTTTAGATGAGTATACATTCACTTCTGCTCATATAAAAACGTCACACAGTGGTACAATGGCAGCGCCCAGTGCACGGTGTGGCGAGCAACAAAATCTTCAATATTTCTTTTATTTCGCATTCTTTCGACATAAGTTTTATATAATACGTTTTCGAATACAATTGCTGATAAATACAGTCAAACTTAAAAATAAGGTAAGTACTCCTTTAATGATGTGATATCTGACTAACTGTTAAAGTCACCAGTATGATGTGATATCTGACTAACTTAGTCACCAATGATGTGATACATGTATCTGACTATCTGTTAAAGTCATCAGTATGGTGTGATATCTGACTAACTGTTAGTTACCGATATGATATCTGACGTCACTAACTGTTGAAGTCACTAACTGTTAAAGATGTAATCAGCCTCAAGTTTAGGCTGAAATCGATGTCTCTCAAACTCACCGAAAGTGATATATGTTACAACAGGTACAAAATGAAACACATTTAACCACAAAAAACTAAACTTGTTTCTACCATTCACGAGAAAATAGATGGAATCGATCTTTGAAAATAAACGGCACGGCATGCCGTTTATTTTTCCACGACCGTGTCAACAAGCGTATACACGTGTTGTGCATTCTACCAACGTATGCTATGCAACATTACTGAACCTAAGGCACCAGCCGTGAAGTTATCCCATGGCTGCAGCTGTTCAGCATTCAGATTTGTGAGCATCGCTACGTCACTCATTCGTTGTGCGGTGACGTCATTATCCTCTCCACGTACAGCACACAGTCAATGGCGAAACAGAAATCCCGCAGAAGCGGGAGGATTTAAATTTCTCTGACAAGATATTCTTGCATTCGTTGTATATAGCGAACCACTTCATCATACAATACATGTGATGCTTTAGTTATCTTCCCAGCTGAAAAAATGCACAGGGGAGAAGCCATGTTTCATTTTGAAATATTGAAGTGGCTAATTTGAATGATTAGTCGCATGAAACAAAGCAATAAATTGCTGTGAAAATCATAGAACAATGAAGCCATAGATGCTGTTGAAAGATCCATGCAGCCCGGGGTACATGTGGATGCAAAAGGATCTAAAAGCTGACCGTGCTTACGGGAGCTCTGGCTATCCCCAGCACGGTCTCTTCTGGGGATGGTCTGTGATACCAGGGGGAGTAATTCTTTACGTACTCTGGCATTAAGGAAGACGCGACGAGTGAGAACGGCGCTTGCATATCGAGTTCTAAAACAGTTCTGAAGAGCCGAAACTACTAAATTCATTCTTTCAATGTTTTTGCGATATGTATACCCGATGTGCTTCACCCAAACATTAAGTTAACAATGAAATTACTTCTATCTGAAACTATTATCGGTACATGATGTAGGCCTACAGATAAACTGAATGTTTTCACACTGATAACATTTAAACAAAACTTGTTTTGAATTGAACTTGAAATGAATACATTATTTTTGAAAGTATTTATATAGGCCTACATGCCCATATATTCTAGTACCATGCTTTAAACATTACGACATTCTTACCAAGTTTAATGACTTAAATGAATAAACTTTATTCTCTTGAAAGCAAAACAAAAACTATCATGATATAGAAATTAGCCAAATAAAATAATTATCTAATAAAGAAAACTAAATGGCCAGATAATATGCATCAACTGGTTTTAAACAAATTTTGGTACATGTATGTGTTTATCATATAGAATATTTTGTATTCCCTGTATCCATTGTTGATGTATTTATATGCAAAACCGGTATAGCATGAGAATATAATTTTTTGAGAAACTGGTTAAAAGATCCGGAGAAAGTGAGTAAATAGTGTTACTTATTACATAATTTCTTATAAGATATGTTTCATTTTTGTTATAAAGTCTAAAAGAAATATTTCCCAAATATTTAAGAATATATATTTTTTTGGCAAAATGCTTGACACCATTGATCAATTATTATATTATCATTCTGAATATTGATAAAACTCATGGCAAAGAAAGCAAATTCCAAAGAACGAATTCAATCAAACAACATGCATTCACAGCATGTGTATCTACAAAATGCTGTCAGTGCATGCTGGGTCAAAGTGGACTTATGATTGTTGTCAAACAAGTTGTCTCCTTTCGTGTACGCTCGTTTTGAAAATCAAGTTAAGTTTGTTGCTTTTTTGACCGAGATTCGGAAAAATATCCAAGTTACGGCACACATATATGATATATGATAAGTCATTGTTTAGCTGGACTAGGGAATTTATATACTTCAGTATATCGATCACACACACGCCGAGAAGACAATACCAGACCGTCCTCCGGAGGGACCGTCCTGGGGAGCGACTCGGCTCCTGTGAGTACGGTCAGCTTTTAGATACGTCTCTGTGGATGTCCACATTTTCCATAAATATATAAAAACTGAAGTTGACAGCCCTATACCCCAATCGAGGTATAGGCCTATAATACCACAATCAAGATATAATACTTCGAACAAGGTATTTTCCCAACCTGATAAATGATGGCTGGTTGCGTGTGAGACAAAGGTACAGGGAATTTTTGTTGTTCAATGTTGTTGATGTAAAGAAGGCTCAACCCCGTCCCTTTGTCTCTGGCATGAACTGTCATGGTGGTCGCTAATTCCGACCTGGCTTATTTTGGACAATTAAATTGAGATGATATTGCACATAAACAATTTATATAGGTAATTGTTGGTTTTCGTCTTTGTATATGGTTCCACAAGAAGTTTTAATCATTGAATTTGACACCATGAAACTGTCCCCGAGTGACAGACAAATCTTGTTCACTTGAATCATTGACAAATTAACTATTTCATTTCGTGCTGACAGAAAGTACCAATTACAACATTACAAAACAAGTTATCAAGCTAAACTCCCAAATATACTGCGACCCAGGCAAATGAAATAAATAAGCAAGTTCACTGCCTAGGCCGCCACTGCATGAGAAAACTGTCCGTTGTTGTTGTTTTGTTGTTGTTGTTGAACAGTCAGAGTAGGCCTATCATTTAAGGTTTACTACCTTCATATTTGCTTTGATTCCTGCATCTTTCGCTAATTTTTGTAGCTCCGAGTATTTCAGATCTTTAAAATTCCGCACAGACGACATTTTGGTATGTTTGGAAACAAAACTGAATAATATTTCATAAAATGCGCCCACGAACTTTGCCAAAATTTTGCAAGCTCCTTGCGGTGTGTTTGAACTCAGAACGGAAGTTTTTGATTGGATAACAAGTTTGGAACAGCCTACTTTAGTAGAAGGGGTGAAAGATAGACTCTATCACAGTTCTATCTCACGCCAGCAGGACGAGTAATCTCCCCTGCACCGAGTACAGCACGGTTTTCAGTCAAAGAGTGCTCTTTTGGAGACGGAACGCCTTTCGGAGAGCCGCGTAGATTGGAATGCACTCTGTTTTCCCCCGAAATACTTTTGAGGCGAAGAGGGACACAACAGTGTCAGTATGGCACTGAGGAGTGAAGAATTTATAGAAAATGGGGAATGGTCACCTGATAAGCTGTGACCGCGTGTTCCGAGTACCGGTATCTTGTATACGTTGATTACTTGTAATGATATCAGGACTGTGGTTGTCTCACTGGTTTTCAAATGCACATATCCTGCACAATCCTACATGGCGCGCGAAAATGCCGTACCGAAGAACGATGGCGCATTTTAGATTCTTCATCCGAACTTTTTGAGTGCAATATTACGTTTGTATCAATTTGGACTTGGAGTATTGTCGTCAGTGTACATCTGTCCGTCCGTCTCCGTTTTCTCAATCGCTATCACCATATATCGAGAATGAATATGCATAGGAGCACCAACATTAAAGTTCACATTCATTTGGTCACAGAACAGAAGCCTATTGAAAATCATCAAGATTTACCTATACTTTTCCAGGTCACCAGGTCAAAATGTGTCAGTTTTTACAAATTGCTTGTTACTTCATATCGAAAGAACGACTATATGCATAGGAGTGCCAAACTTACTTTACAATTGCATTTTGTCTTGAAGCAGAAGCCTGTCGAAAATCATTGAGAATGACCTATTTTTTCCGGGTCAGTGGGTCAAATTTATCCATTTTGCACTGGCTGCTTATTATCAAC
This sequence comes from Hanleya hanleyi, assembly GCA_036873755.1. Lineage (NCBI taxonomy): Eukaryota > Metazoa > Mollusca > Polyplacophora > Lepidopleurida > Hanleyidae > Hanleya > Hanleya hanleyi. The sequence continues at coordinate 32,888 of JAVTVY010015836.1, forward strand.
ATATTTCAAGTATAATAAGGCTTGATATACTGAACTTACACAAGACTCTCATCGGTAGTATACGAAGTGAAAACCTCTTATTATTTCCGGGACTTCTGGGAAGCGTCATGACGTCACGGACCTTGGGTTGACCTTTGACCTTGGATTACTATGGCAGCGTGGAGAGAGGTCTTCGCGTCACGTGATGAGCTGGGTGGTCCGAGAAAAAATGGACTTGTGGGGAAAACTTCGTAAAATAGGTCTAGATAGACCAATATGGATCCTGAAGGATTGGGCAAGGTCTCGACTTGAGGCGCTCAGCGCGGTCGATCAGATGATGGGGAAGGGGGTAAGATGCAAATCTATGACTTTTCTGAAAAAAAATGAAATGCGGACAAAAATCATTTAAAATGGGTATAGGTGAGCCCTACTATGAAGGAGTATACGACGATGGGAGTGGTTTGTACCGAAAATGTCACGATGAGTAGTAGCGAGAGCGGGCATTTTGGATGCGCGGAGAGAGTGAGTTTGAACGATTTAGGAACCGATACTTGGTGCGAATATGCCGTATAGGGTGTCACATTGAAGATCTTGGCGTGTAGACCACGCTTGGAATGATTTGGATTGGAATGACATTATGGTGTGCATGCGCAGTTGAGTTTTAGCGAAAGTGGTCAGTTTGGAGTTGCGCAGAGGCGTGTTTGAGCGATTGATAGACTGTTCTTGGTCCAAAATATGGCGTACAAGGTGTCATCTTGAAACTATCGGCATTTAATCTACACTTGGTTTGAACTGGAAGAGATGTCATGGTGTGTATGCGCAGTCGCGGGGTAGTAGAGAAATCGGGCATTTTGAAGGTGCGCAGGGGCATGTTTGTGCGACTTCGGGGCCATATCTGATCCAAATATAGCGTGTATGGTCTCGCATTGAAATTCTCATGGTGCACACTTGAGACATGCCTACATGACCCCTATACACTAACTCTAGGGGGTGACTAGTTGACCATGGAGGTGCATGTAGACCTGGAGTGTATCCAGAAAAGATACGAAACTCATGAATCACTGGCATGCTGGTGGGATGCGTAGGGAATGATGGGTCTGTCTAGTCTGGTAGAATTACTTCCCCTACGTGTGTAGTCCGTACTAAACACTATGGGTGCTCTCTAGAGTTAACCAGTTCAGCCCGAAATAAACAATGGGGTCCTCTCTTCGGTCACCAAAAGTCAAATATTCTTCAATCCAAACCCGTTATATCCATATACCATCTGAAGAATGCGTGTACCATTACTCCAGTGAAAATATCATTTATGTAGGAAAAAATTGAAACCCTTGCAGTTCACTTCAAAATTGCTAAAACCCCTTAAAAAGTAGAAAAAATATTCGGTCCATTTTCCAGATAAATCTGTAAGAGCGATTTCAATGAAATACACTGTCTCATCTTCTGCGTCGAGCGGTCAATTTAAAAAGGTGGAAAAAACATTGGCCTACTAGTTTTTGTTAAATTTTCATGCCTAAAATGAGCCATGATTTTCACGCTCGCCAAAGGGGCATAACCGAGGCCATTGAAACGTTACTCAATGAGATTGCACACCAGGGATTCTTCCATTCGACAAGGAATAGACCATATATCCACTTTTCGGCCGCCAATTATCGTAAAATCTTCATCTCAAATCACTTATGTATATATTTTCTGAAAGGGCTTGCTTCATTTTTTCTATAAAACCCCTTAAAAAGTCGAAAAATGATCGAATTCGGCTCAATTTCCAGATGAATCTGTAATCGCGACTTCAATTATTTTTTCCCCATGTTCCCAGGGCCAGTACCAACTTGAAAGGACGAAAAAAGTGGGGATCAACCTACCCGTTTTCTGTCAGATTTTCTCTCCGTAAATGAGTCCTGATTTTTAGACACAGCCAAGGGGCATAACCGAGGCAGGATCAAATTTACTCCATGACCCAATCACCATGTGAACGAACACAGTCATATGCTGATTTGCAACGTTGATAATGCTGAACAGGATGGTGTTATAGATATACACTACTAAGAAGGCAAATAGAACTATGATGTAGCAGAACACTGGCGGCCTAACGTATTATGATATTAGAGGGCCATTGCTACGAAACTGTGGAAGACACCTGAACCCATCCACCAATTCGCATATTCCCTGCGCTGAACGCGACACTAAACCTTAATTCTCCCTCTCTCCTTTTCCTGACGAAGGGGCGCAGTTGGAGGTAAATTGGAGCGACATGCAAGAGGTGGGACAAATTGACGTCTTGCGACTAAAAAGAAACCACATGACTCTACAGGAAAGCTTCCATCGCCACCTCACATTCAGACTCGAGAATACGGGGAATTTCTCGGGCGTAGTCTTGGTCAGCCGCGCTTTTATTGCAGCTGTTCATGTGGAGACTATGAAGTATCCACACGGCCCCTAGCACCGGCTTAAGCGGAATTAGATACACTAGCTCGGGAGCTGTGATTACAGATCAGCCCAAACAACTCATCTGATGTTAATGGATGAGCATCATGGACGTCTGATGGGCGTAAACGCCTTAACATGGGGGAATCTTGTAAATGCAAGAATACTCGGAAAAACTAACCTGCAATGCCCGACGTTTTACGGCTTAAATGTCCCCCCAAAACGGCGACTACGTCGCCGGAAGTGACGTCATCACGCAAGATGGCGCCAGGGCCCAGATGGTGCCACATGCGTGATGAACGTTTCCGGTGATGACGTCACGTACAAGCTCTAGGTATCGGCGGTACCCCCAGGTGAGACCACATGCGTGCGAGGGCGTCTTTTCCGGAGATGACGTCACTTCTATAAAGAGTCAAAGGCCAATGGCTAATGCTTGTGTGCGACAACACCAGTTTCGCGTTATGGCGTTACGATAGAGTATTAAGACGTAACGCGTGTGATTACATTTCGAAGAATTAGTGTGAATTCCATGGGCTATCATGCGATGATTTAGATAAATCAGGGCTTGTAAGCTATCTCGCTAGGGCATTGAAGCGCTAAGTTACGTGTTTGCGGGCGTTACTGTGATACGTCTATAAAACCAACTATCCGCACCGTCAACGTCTAAGCGCCAATATGGCTTATTATTCGCCCGAGTGCGGCCGAACGTTTACCGGGCATCGCGATATGATGCGGCACCATACGAATATACATGGGTATAGAGAGAGCTAGTGTGTATAAGTCGATTAGCCAACTGATGCAGATAGCTGAGGCAGTGACTGTTGAGATTCTATCCACTGATACCGAGAGCTTACCTACTGAGAGCCAGGCTGAATGCTCGACCACTGAAAGTCAGGCTACATCACAGAGAAGCCCGAGTGAGGCAGACTTGAAACTGACCTTTTGAGATCGTATTTTGACAGCGGATGCTGCAGCGATCGAGGACGCCTGGTAGGATGACTTCATCAGAAAACAAAACAGCCATAAACAGCCTATTACTAGGTAGTGTGAAGTGAAACCGCCCAACTCTCGTATTATTAGACTTCCCAGACATCGGGCGGCGGGGACGTGTCATGGATCTCGATCGGCGTGGTGTTTCGGGCGGTGCCACGGGCGTCTACTGTTGCTGTATTCAATTCCAACGCTGGCATTTCTGGCCATTTCTTGTGGAACATGCATATCTGTTGACTCTTGGGCGAAAGTGTCCCTTGAAAGTCACCAGCGCTAATGCATGATATCAATCACCAAATTTACCAAATCCACCGGGTGCCACTTGGTTCTGGACCAGAAGTTCATCTTTCTCGTTCCACTACAAGGTGGGATTGTCTTCCAACCACTCAAGCAACAAGCCTGGAACGTAGCGTGTAGACTCTTTATGACTTATTCTGCCATTCACTGCGGGACAGAGGGTAGTACTCCTGGTAACGGCGTCTGTGGAACAAATTGGGTTGGCTGTACGACTTGCGCTGGTTGGGGGACTGATACTGGCGTTGGTTCAGATGAGGAGATCTTGAACGTGATGTATCGCTGAAGAGCTTGATTGAACTGTTGTACTTTCTTATTATCGATTAAATAAGTTCTCATCCAGCGTGTTCAGCGTTTTTCACCGTCGATGGGATCTAGTGCGAAGATCGTGTAGAAGGCGTGGGTACAGCAGAACCATTTCTCGTATGCTCAATCACCGACCGAAGAGTCCACCCAACATAGAGCCTCGCATGAAGGCAACTAAAAGGCAATGAGACAGTTCCTTTCTGTACCGTATTTTTCTCCCGTGATTGCAGCATATTCGGAGGCCTGTCTTTGCTTGAGCAACTCTGCCTTCTGAGCCGGGCTCTGCGTAATATTGACTTAACATTATTACAGTATACCCATCCTGGGGAGTCGCATTGGGTAGGTTTACATCACGTTCTTGTGCGCTCGCTACCTGATTTTTGAGGAACTGCCCTTCTGTGGCGACTTTCTTCGGCATATAGACGTATCGAGTGTCTCCGGAAAAGATCTGGGTTCGAAGTTGGAGATAGTCGGCCAAGGAGCATTTATCCGTATTCGCCAAATGCAACACTTGAGTTCTGCATTGCGGGGTTTTTGAACACCCCCAAGTAGTGAGCATTCAAACCCATGTTCCGATGCTCCTTGTTTTAACTAAATAAATTCTGCACGCTGTAGATGATGCTGAGCCGCTGATGATGACTACCCAAAGACCTGCGTCACCCGAGCATCAATTTGAATTTTCCACCATGACTGAGCAACCATATGATTCCCCAGGAGAGCATCCCTCGCCACCTCACATTCATACCCGAGAATACCGTGGATTCTCGGACGTATGCTTGGTATATTTTCAGCCGCGCTATTATTGCAGCTGTTCATGTGGAGACTAGGAAGTATCCACACGGCCCCTAGCAGCGGATTAAGCGGAATTAAATAGGCTAGCTCGGAAGCTGTGATGACAGATCAGCTCAACAAATAACTCATCTGATGTTAATGGATGAGCATCGTAACGCCTGATGGAGTGAACGTCTCAACATGGGACAAACCTGATAAATGCAAGAATACTCAGAAAAACTAACCTGCAAAGCCCGACGTCTTACGGCTTAAATTTCCGCGGGGACTAACAGTTCACCAGCAGAATCCTACCAAATACAGGTAAAGAATTGGAGCGATATGCAAGAGGTGGGGAAATTGACGCCTGGCGACTAAAAAGCAACCCCATACTCTACAGGAAAGCATCCCTCGGCACCTCACATTTAGACGTAGCCTTAGCATCTCAGTCGCGCTTTTATTGCATGTGTTCATGTGGAAACTCTGCGGTATCCACACTGCCCCTAGCATCAACGACGACGAACGGGGTGTCTGGTTCCAAGTCGGCCAGGCTGGACAGTCCTTCCACATAGGTGACATTGGCATTGTCGCATTGGCCGCCTCCCATTCTCCATAACACCACAGTACCTGAGCGATGGGTGGGGAAATCATGCTATTGGCGTGATGAATGAGCTTCTGGACGAAATGCCTCTTTTCCGACCCGGTCGGACCAGGGTGAGGCAAGTGAAGGGATGTTGCCACCGGGGGTCCATGAATGGCGTCGTATGCTTTGGCGTACGTGGAAACTCGTTTTCGTAAATATGGTACGGACCCAAGAGGGCGGGGGTGGGGGGTTCTACGCCGGTGAGCTCGGGGAGTAATAAGAACCGTGACAGTTTGGATCTGTGGTGTCAGGGTCGGTCGTGCCGTTGTAGGCGGGGTCTGTGGTGTGGAAGATACCGTACTAGTCTGCGACGGTACCCGGCAGCGCCTGGTGGTCGGACGAGCAGTCGGTCGTGGTGTGGCCGGCTCCGTGAGCATGTCGCGTCTTACCTGACATGCCGTCACGGGCGGAGAGGTTCTAGGTTGGTTGAGTAGATAGGTGGCTCTCCACAGTTTCGTAGTAATGGCCCTGATCTAATTTTACAATACGATAGACTGCCCGTGTTGTGCTACATCATAATTCTTCTTTTCTTCTTAATAGCTTATATCTATAATACCATTCTATTCAGCATTATCAATGCTGCAAACCAGCACGTGCAGATCGATGGTTGGCTTCGTCTATACGCTGATCGGGATCATGAAGTAAATTGTGTCCTGCCTCATTTATGCCGCTTGGGTGTACCTAAAAATCAGGACTCATTTACGGGAAAAAAATCTGACAACAAACTGGCAGGTTGCCTTTTCAAGTTGGGACTGGACCAGGGAACGTGAGCAAGAAGTTTAATTGAAATCGCTCTTACCGATTTTTCTGGAAATTGAGCCAAATTTGACCATTTTTCGACATTTTAAGGGGGTTTCCTGGAAAAATGAAGCAAGCTTGGAGGGGAAAGTTTCAGATTCGTTTTTTCTATAACTTAGCAGTGCTATGTCTTAAAATAACAGTTTAATCATGCTGGTTCAGAAAATATATACATATAAGTGATTTGGGTTGAAGATTGTACGACAATTGGTGGCCGGAAAACGGACCCATAATCTATTCCAATCCCTGGAGTGCACCCTTTAATGCATAATAGTGGAGTCTATGCATTATCTCAATGTAGACTCCATTACGGAGCGGAGATGTGTCATTACGCCAGATTGTTTAATTTTGACCGTCTAGTTACATCTAAAGCGATATTTTCGGACTCAGGTGGAAAGAAGACCAATAGTTTGATTAAAATAATCCACATGTGTCCATTAGTATACTATTGAAGTTATTGCATACTTTATTCCATACAGGAGGTATCTCCCCCTGGAATGAGATTTCGGTAGATATTATGGCATAACCAGGTCCTATCAGAATAATATAAATTTGCCAGAACTATCTTCTTCACAAGAGAACCCATTTACAGTCCAAAAAGGATGGAATGGGTGTATATTGAAGTATTATGAATTATTTCTCAAGATTTTGAAGCATTTACCATTTTTTCTAGGAAAAAATTCAGTGCAAATTTACCAATAATTTGACTCGGTTACATCTCTCATTTGCATTTTCCCCGCGTTCCTGGTATCATTGGAGCAACCACGACCTTCATATTGCCGAATAGATGTCCATTATTAAGAGCAAATGGGTTAATTTTGAGTTTAGTTCTCGAAAACCCAGCAAGAGTTGACGAAAGTGATGAAAAAAAGATGGGATAGGGGGAAAGTTGTCGGTCGGATTTTTCACAATAATATGTATAACTGGCAAGTGTTGTATACCGCCTTACTCACAAACACTCACAGATTACGATAAATATGAATAATTAATTTCGCGAAAAAAACCCTGTCCCTTAAGGTGGCTCTCCACAGTTTCGTAGTAATGGCCCCGGTCTAATTTCACAATACGATAGACTGCCCGTATTCTGCTACATCATAATTCTTCTTGTCTTCTTAATAGCTTATATCTATAATGCCATCCTATTTAGCATTATCTACGTTGCAAACCAGCACGTACAGATCGATTGCTGTCTTCGTCTACACGGGCATTCGGACCTCCCGAGCGGAAATCTACGAAGGGGACCGATTCTACGCTCGGGGGACGACAACATGAATTTCCTATGAATCTCCAGATGTGACGCGCCGGAACGGTTTAATACGCATGGCTCCGAAGCCCAATCACTCTCGCGGAAGCCTTAATCCCCGACCAGCAAATATTTCCCTGCGAGTCTCTGATTTACGTCAGATATTCTAAAAACTGTTTATTCTTTTCATTCGAAGCACGTTTCAATAGAAAACCATCAGTTTAAGTGGTACACACGCCACGTATTGGCAAGATATAATTCCCGTGACGTCACTGACAGTTCCCTGACAGACCGAAACACATGTGGTGGGCTATGGTAAAAGTACGATTTTCCACATGATTCCGTGGCTCTTCCAAGCCAAATTTGAAAAACAGAGGCCCATGATCGTCATCGTAATTTGCCCCCTCAATAGTATAATGGAGGATCAGGTACAGACCTTGTGTGAAATGGGGCTGAAATCCTGCTTGCTCAACATAGAGGGGTCCAGTGGCCATACCTATGCTGTTGTGGTCACATGGTCTAGTCATACGTCACATGACCACGCTCTAATCCAATATGGCGTCAATGGCCTTCGAGGGACATCTCAAACCGGAGATCCCCGAGAAGTTGCGAATGGCTGATCGGGATCATGGAGTAAATTTTGTCCTGCCTCAGTTATGCCCCTTGGGTGTGCCCAAAAATCATGACTCATTTACGGCAAGAAAATCTGACAAAAAACTGACAGGTTGACCCCCACTTTTTTGCCTTTTTAAGTTGAGACTGGACCAGGGAAGTGAGTAAGAAGTTTAATTGAAACTGCTCTTACAAATTTTTCTGGAAATTGAGCCAAATTTGACCATTTTTCGACATTTTAAGAGTTTTCTAGGAAAAATGAAGCAAGCTTGGAGGGGAATGTTCCAGATTCATTTTGCTATAACTTAGCAGTGCTATGTCTTAAAATAATAGTTTAATCATGCTCTTTCAGAAAATATATACATATAAGTGATTTGGGTTGAAGATTCTACGACAATTGGTAGCCGAAAAACGGACCCATTATCTATTCCATGCCGTTTGAAAGAATCCCTGGAGTGCACCCATAGATTACGTTTTCCAAGTCGTAGAAGACACCATACAACAGCCTAGAATGGCTAAGACACCAACTCTACCTTTTCGGGTTTGGAGTGTCGGTCGCCCTCTGTTCATGTCCGAACTTATACTGAACTCCGATTCATTTGCAGAGTCTTTATATCTGCTTCACCTGGTTGACGAGGACCAACGAATTGAAAAAAAGTTGAATGTTCAGCCTCGTGTTGTTTGCCCTTCAGGATGCGTTTCACCGCTGCAATATGCTGTGAATTTCTGCAAAGGAAGTAGTTCAACATTGGGGGGGGGGGGGGGGGGGGGGTTCAGGAAGAAGTGTCCCCCTCCTGCGAAGTGGGGAATCCGGAGGTCCTCCCCAGTGGAATTTTGAAATTTACCCTTCGTTTTACGCACTTTGACGCATTTTCAGAGAAGATTTTAGGGTCAAAATGTTCACAATTTCCGTTGTTCTAACTCTTTCAAATAAGCAAAAAATAATAAAAAAAATAAAATCTTCCTCAAATACTGGTATTCACAGATGAAACCATTTTCTCGTCAGTTTAAGTCAAAGTCAACTTCTAACATCTCTGCAAGAAATGGTCACTTCATAGATCGGTTGTTGCATCAATGCTAAGCTGAGTTCTTTGAAGTTGTTTCGGCGCTATTAGCGTAGGAGAGGCGGATATCATATGAAACTGATAATTCATGAAGATTGTGCTGGAGTTATCATTAAATCAGATAGAAGAAACACTGAGAACACCGAGGGGGCCGGACCCCGCCCCGCCCCGCCCCCGCGGCTCCGCCGCACCTGACGTCGTAAGAGATGCCTTCAATAGCTTCCCCTTGGAGATCGTCCAGTTGATCCACCATGTGTTGATGGGGTAGGTTCCGTATAATCAGAAAATATTCGTCACTCCATTTGGGGAGGTACGATGTTTCGAACTTGCCTTTGAATTTATTGATCTGCACGTGGTCGCTACGCTGTAATTTATAGGGACCTGGCCGTTATAGGGACCTGGCCGTTATAGGGACCTGGCCGTTATAGGGACCTGGCCATTATAGGAACCTGGCCGTTATAGGGACCTGGCCGTTGCATTGGGTGGCCTGGACGACTCGAATTTGGATTTCGTTGAGCTTGGTGACTTGGATGAGGATCTCTGGATACTGGATTCTGCGGTGATAGGCCCGATTCTCTCCGTCTAAGAGTTTCGGAAGCACAACCATGTACCGTCATGTATCCCGTGTACATCCGGCCTTTGAAGGTCCGTGTGAAAGAAGAACACTTTGTGGGTATCCAGAAACTGTTGAAAAGGAATGAAGGATTGTGTCAGTTCTTGAACATCTGCTTGAATGCGTTAATGAGATTCTCCCCACAATTTTCTTCCGGATGAGCACGACCCAGACATGTTTAGATATAGAATATGGATGCAGGGCAAGAGTTACCGGTTGTCGTCGTTGTGTTAAAGTGAACGTAAAGGCTGCGACAGCACACACACTGTGTGGAAGAACTATATTAAAAGTATCATTTAGCAGCGACAAATATTTGTTGTGATCTTTTCCCTTCCAAAAAGAAATAATTCCAAACACCGGAATTATTGACTGGTGCGACAATCGACTGGGGTCGGCCATGTCATTGTATTGAGTGGCTTGCCGCCAATGAACACGCTTGTACGTAGCCCGTGGTATATTCCTGTGACCTAGTATCACTTTGCTGTGGCATTGCTGTAACACGAGTTGTAATGGCGGAGGTGGAGAGCTCGGCTGTTTCAAGCGTGTTTTGACTGTGTTGTGTCTGAAACGTCTCACCTGAATTCTCACTACTTTCGTCGACATCGGAGCGTTTTGGTTCAAACTGAGTTGTTTGAAGTTGTGCGTGCCAAACGCAACAATTTTCGGCGCTATAAGCGTAAGAAAGGCAGATATAATATGAAACTGATAATTCATGAAGACTGTGCTGGAGTTATCATTAAATCAGATAGAAGAAACACTGAGAACACTGAGGGTGCCGGACCCCCGCTGGCCCCCCGCGGCTCCGCCGTCCCTGTTGTCGTAAAAGGTGCCTTCAATAGTTTCCCCTTGGAGATCGTCCAGTTGATGCACCATGTGTTGACGGGGAAGGCGCCGTGTAATCAGAAAATATTCTTTACTCCAGTTGGGGAGGTACGATGTCTCGAACTTGCCTTTGACTTTACTGATCCGCACGTGGTCGCTCCCCTGAAATTTATAGGGGCATGGCCGTTGGGTGGCTTGAGCGACTCGAATTTGGCCTTCGTTGAGCTTGGTGACTTGAACAAGGATCTCTGGATACTGTTTACTGTGGTGATAGGCCTGATTGTAGCCGTCTAAGAGCCTCGGAAACACATCCATGTACCGGTACCGTCATGTATTCCTGGCCGTTAAATGCGTGTACATCCGGCCTTTGAAGGTCCGTGTGAAAGAAAGAACAACTTGTGGGTTTTCAGAAGCTGTTGAAAGGGAATGTTGAGAAACTCTGTCCCTTCATCTGTCTGTAAGTACACAGGATTGTGCCAGTTCTTGAACATCTGCTTGAATGCGTTGATGGGATTCTCCCCCCCATCTTCCGGATGAGCACGACCCAGATATCGATGCAGGACTAGAGTTACCGGTTGTCGTCGTTGTGTTACGCAAAGGCACTCATGTCGGCCAAGTGGGGTTGCCATTGGCTATCCCTGTCCTCATCGACGACCAGCTTCCGTGGAAAATGACGCCCGGAGGCTCGATGTAAGCTATAGGTGTCTTGGGTTTTTAACCAGACTCATCTTCGTTACACCAAACCACTTCGAACTTGAGAAAGTTCAGAGCGTGAGCGTAGAAATTGGCTTGGTGAGCGAAGATGAACCAGACTTGGACTTGCGATCGACGAATCCTCGGGGGCTTGGCAGCCTGGTAGAGTGCGTTCACCCCCATTAAACGCTGTAGGGTTCTTAGGACCAACTCTTAGTTGACCAACTCATTCTCCCAGCGCTTCATGATGACGACTTAGGTTTTATATTAAACATCCTTTATTTATAACGTGAACTCCTTAGGCATCACTTCATCGGCTCTGCCAGTGCGTTCACCGTTTGGACTGCCAACTCCTAGGGTGACAGGTCCTCGACAAGCAAATCGTCCACCTTCGGGTTTCAGGGTGAAATGCACGGCGGACGTAAGACATCGTGACACAGATGGGTGAGGTTGCCTTTCATTTCGCCACTCAACACTCGTATGAATTTTCTCCAACTTCTCTGGGAAAGCCGAATGAGGAAAGCCGGTTGGGGCTGTGACGGATCACTGTCGCACACATCCCCAATTTTTTCGATGATCTCTATGCGTTTATCATACACGTGGAGTAAGACCTCGAGAGGCAAGCTGAGAACTGTACGCACGGGATGCTCCGTCATCCTTAAGTGGACTCAATGCTCTTGATGCGCACACACGGACGGGTGGCCCGAGCGTGGGAGGATTATAGCATCGCAAGATGCGTACTATATGCGCATCAAGATGACACCCATCACGCCATATTTAGGACCCGAATATCTCACCAAAACGCCCCTGCGCACACCAAAACTGCCAGCTGTCGATGGAGTGCTCATAGGCACCATGACATCATTTTCAGTATTTACCACCCCAGTCGTAGTACATACCGAGGGCTTCAAGGCGAGACCCTCCATGCACGCTCCATTTTGACCACGTGGGGCCCACCTAGACTCACGTGACCGGACATCAGATGACCGGATTGGACGGCATCACCGGACGCGATGTCACCAGTGACGCCGTGACGCCCCTCAGACCCCTCCCATTCTACCCAATATATCCACCATTACAATATTAATCTTGTATTAATCTTAATATATCTTGTAATCTTGCTACCTGTATATTCCTGACGATGGTATAACCTTTACCGAAATGTAGAATATCACAATGACTTCGCTTTTCCGAGTTACTTTCATTCTAGTTTACAATATTACAAATAGCTATTTCTTACCCGTAACACGTGAATTCGTCATTTTACTCTCAATGAAATGCGACTTGACATCCCCCTTCCCATACCACCCTTTATATAGAGTGTATCAGAGAATTACGTATACGAGAATATCTTTATGACAGTTCAGGCCATTTTACCGCAGTTAAAATCAAAAAATCAAATAAATCAATTCGAAATATCTCCGACGATGCCGAATGTATTGAAAAACTCAAAAATCTTCCAATATCAAATATCGGTCAGCTTAATAATACCCACCTCCTGTAGACTTTTGGAGCTGAAAAGACAGAACGATGAATGCATATACGGTTTGGAGTCTATCAGATATACAATGCAGCGTGCATATCCACGAGTATAGTCAAGTGTATACATTACTTGGTGTGCTGTAAAATGATTCAAATACCCTCCCAATCAGGGTGTTCCATAACTCCCAATCAGGGTGTTTCGTCACCCTGTCGTTATCCCTGTGTGGGCGTTCTTATCATCGCCAAGGCTGTTGGGGTTTATTATGACACACTGCATATCTCACCAACTCAAACACTTAAACATGGGTATCTACAACGGTGGAACCTACTATTCTTGCCATATACATGAAACTGCACCTGTAGCATTACAGATTATCGATTTTGCTGATAAATTTTGAGTAGGTAATTTTTCACATCGTGTCCTGGCGAACTGTGCCAAATGTCCTGCCGTAAATAGGATCTGATCACCAATGAAACGCGCATTCTCATTTATTCCAACGCTCGTGGGTCCTCTGAAATAGTTCATCTACATGCCTGCTGAGAGAAAATATTCTTTTGGAACGATTCTCCCTGCCGCTACTGTCGACCATCTTGAGTATCTGCCATGTCGCCTCTCTCGGAGCGTGCTGCAAATCTGCGCTCGCTCTTCAAGTCCGCGCTTTGACTGACTTTTGTGCTCGAATGCTTAAAATAGGCTGTACATGAACCATAAATATTTTCCGAGACAGTGTGAATTACAAAGATCTGATTTTTTTCAAACATTTCAAATGCATCTGAAAATGTCCTTGATCATAAACAGATTAATTGTTTTCTCCAAAAATTCCCCGGTTCCAATGAAGAGAGAGCTATAGATTTAGAGGCGTGATTGTTGTGTATACTTTTCATTCGAAGGGCATCACACACTTGACAGGAACTAGGATCCCGTAGTATCTCGTGATTATCACAAAAGTTAGCTCCGGTGGGTTTTCTTCTACACCACAAGTTTTCACATAGTACAGAAGAAGGCGGCCACCGGAGCTACACAGAAAGTTCAGGGCCGAGTATGTTAGTGTTCACAAAACTGTTAACTATACGACCTAACCATGAATTAAGCACCCTTTCAATGATCAATTAGCATTTCGAACAGAGAAAATTTGAGAGAATATGAGTCAAAATATTTTTTCTCTGGCTATTTAATAAGTAGCCAGATGCCTTAATTGGAAATATCAAACACTGCCGAATCTGTTTCAATCCATTAGAGATAGGGCACCCCAATGAAAAATCAAAGTTGCCAGATGATAGACAGGTGATTGTCAATTTTATTGAGATAATTTGGTCGATTATTTCATCCAAATAGCCCTACTAGTTACTGCTTAATATATTATTACGAATGGCAACTCCAGACTGACGAGACGGAGCCGGCGGGATCAATGCTGCAATCTGTCCCGATCAGACAGGCCAATAATTGTGAAACAGACTACTCAAGGAAGAGTCCATTCTGTCTGTTTAGGGTATACAGTCTAGCAGTTTCCTTTTGAGCAAGTTTATGGCGAATTCTGATTTATTTCGACCAACTATTGTATTTTATTTTTCTCTCTAATAAGATACTTCAGTTTATGCAATGCATAGGTTAACCAAAATATGTATGCATACAACTTTATAATTCAAGTCCAGTATCCAAGTGTAAATCGCCGAGTTGTGGAGAATGTCACTCGGGCTGCTTCACCGCTCCACTGTGTGACCGTGTAGGCTGTGCGGAGTGCAGGTGGTCGCTGTGGGGTTTTAGGGTTTTATTATGGGTCGAGCTACCTGTAAATAATGAATAACTTTCTATTTAGTTGGTCAGGGGGACGTCTGTCACACTAGCTGGACGTTTTATTACTTCTAACATTTGCCGTTAGAAGCCCTCCTTGCAACTGCACACGTAAAAACCACCATGGCAGGCGGAGAAGTTGTTGACCCGAAGTCGGTGGGAACGGAAGAGTACAAATCGCGGAAAAGATCGACAGAAAATCAACTTTATTATTTGTATATATTTGTGGCATTGGTTGTGACGAGCTCCTGGATACTCGGGGCATTCGGGTTCTCTTTCCTGTGGGTTTTTCTTCTGTGCGCTATTTTATTCACGGTGTGGCAAACTCAAGTCACTCAACTTGTCAGACATCATCTCCAGTTGGAAGAAGTCACGGTGCACCGGAAAAGAGCCCTGCGTCACAGCGAGACGGCTGAGTGGCTCAACTTTGTTATCAACCGATGGTAAGTAAATACATTACATCATTACATACACATGCACCAAGAAAATAGGTCACGACATGTGAAATACACTGTTAGGTCAATTAAAATATTGACTAAGAACATTTGCTCATGAACTGCATGGCTAAGCACCTGTGAGGTGAACTGATTGGCTATGGAGCTGTGAGACGAGCTGATTGGTTGAGCATCTGTGAGGTGACCTGATTGGTTAATAGTATGGTGCAGTGAGACCAGCTGATTGGTTAAACATGTGTTTGTGGGTTCATCTGATTGGCTCTGGATCTATGTGTTGAAGTGATTGGTTGAGCATCTGTGATCTCATTGGTTGAGTGTATGTAGTAAGGTAAGCTCTCTGAGGATGTGTGCATCCATTTGCTGACTTGTGCATGACATGACCTTGAATTACATATCCCTTATCTTCACATACCCAAGTCGAACACTACCATTTCTCGCCTTGGCCAAATATCATACAGTTTCTCTTCAGAATACCATTCGGTGATGTCGTAGCTCAATATTCTGTGGATTATTAGGATAAGTGTTCCTGACATAGAAAATTAAATTCTATTGGCTATTCGAAGGATATGAACATGTCCCATTTATTTAACTTGAAATGTGAAGATCATTCATTCATTTCTCTGAGCCTCATCGTACCTTCTGGACGCTGTCAATATTAATCAGCATGAATAAAACAGAATTAATTTAAATCTATTTGTGGGAATTGAAGCAATGGGTTTCTGTACAATGTGACTAGCTGTACAGGTGTTAGTTGTTTCACCCCCACACATCCTCCGGTTATGTGGAACACCTAACATTCCTATACTATATATAGGCAGTAAAATCCTTACACATGTGACCTACATAAAATGTTTTCCCCTTACTCAACAATCAACTTGGACATAGCGCAGACCAACTTCATTCATCTGTGAACCTGTACATGGGTTATGCTCCACAATAACACTAAAATAACATGAAGTGCCTCTCACACAAATAAACTAAAGTTTTATGTTCTGTGGAGATCGACCTATTGATGTATTATCAGTACCAGCCACATGTACAAGTTTTGTTTGAATGCTAAATACGAATGACTTTAATATCCGAAGCAATGATTATGTGATGTGGGTGATTAACCTGGCTATTAAAAGATGTCAGATTTGCCAGCCCACATGTATGTATATGCATGTGCCTGCATTCATATTTTAAATTTTTCACCTAATTGTTCTGTCAAGAGAGTTACATGTAGGGTGACTAATAAAACACACACACGCACTCACATTTCTTTATCTGGCTATATCATGACCTGAGTAGGCGATTACAGGGCTCAAAATGGTGAATGGCGAAAGGCCAAATTTGAGAATGAAATGTTGCAGGCCATGTGAAAATTTGCCTGCTAAAAAAAAGATTTAGCGTCCGGTAAAATTGAGGTACTAATTTAATTTTTATGAGTAAGAAGCATTGAATGCTAAAATCATTTCTATACATGTAGGCCTACCATCTGTGTTCTGTTTAACATGTTTAATTCCCTTCACAAGAACTGCTTTTCATCCATTAAATCAAAGTATTGCCAAAACTTTGCAACCTTTGCATTTCCCCTTTAAAGAGTTATAGCGTGATTTTAATTGTTCATGTAAACTGAACAGCAGGATCACTTGCACATCATTTGCCAAAAGATTTTCAAGTCGAAAAGTATTGTATTTCGTATTATAGGGACCTGTATTGTTAGATTCTGACAATTCGGTCTAGTGAACAAGATGTAATTGGGAAAAAATGACTGAGATGACGCCGGATAACGCGTGACCCGGTGTCCATGACGTCACGTACAAGCCGTCACAGTGCAATAAAAGTTCGAAGATAGAGTATAACATTGCAAAGCATCACGCCCAGAATGCCAATGCACATTTTGTCAACTACTAAATAACTGTTATCGAAATATGCTATTTGTTGAGTATTTTTAAAATGATGCTACTACCTCTTTAAGCATAAAAGTAATGAAGAAATGATGGATGATCTGCATCAGATTTTTAACCATTTTTGTCGACTTTCTGTTTTGATGAATTCGATCACCCTCTCATTTTAACATATGAAAATTGTCTTCCCGTGATTAAATTATTATTAGAGGATTTACTGCAGTACAATTAAAAGGACAGTTTTTGTTCCTCGAGGGTTGACTCGTTACCCTTGAACCGAGAAAGTTAGGAAGTGATGAATGATTTACACCTGGTGAGCTCACCCTAAGACTCCTTGCTGGGGGCCAAAATATTTAACATAGGATAACAATCTCTGAACTTGAAGAGACTGACTGAACATTCAAAATCTACTTTAAACTTACATGTAGCATTAATGGCTGTATACAATGATACGTATACACAGGGCCTGATCCAGGCCGTTTTTGAACCTGTTATATAACGGGTTTGGGCGCCATGAATTTGAGCGCCCAATTTAAATGAAAAAAAAAAAAAAAATGAAATTGTTTTATTTTATTTTTTTTTAGCAAATTCCCTCTCTGAACAGGCTGAAACCTATACTAATATGTAATGCAAGTACTTTTGCCAAATATTAAGTTATCAGGCTGTATTTAGACCATTTAATACTCCCACAGCATTCATGGGCTTCGACAGTCTCACATTTCGGCCTATTTCACTATAAATTATCACACTCTGCGCCATGTAAGGATGCCCAAACTAAAAGTCTAGATCAGGCCTTGATACATGTACATGTATATGGTAACGAGCTACATGTAACCCTAGAGAGTGAATTTTTGTCCCGGATTGCTGATGCTGATTTCTTCAACCACCTTTGTTCTCATTCAAATGTACTCCTGCAGTAGCAGTATATATGTGACTGCATTACTTGTTTATAATTGTGGCACATACTCCTGTATTCATGTGGTATTTCTGGTTTACATTCTGTGCATGACTAGCTTCTGTATTTATGTTTACAGCAATTAACCTAAAAATAAACAAAGCACTTGTAAACAAGTGAATGACCTGAGCCAGATAAAATGGGAAATGATTACATGTACATTTCTTCCTCAGTATAACACGGCCACAATGTCTCTACATGTATAAGATGCTGATTTATAAAGACTCACTATATTATGGAGGGACACGCAATTTATTATTTTTATTTAGTCATGCTCACGAGATAATCGTTCTGTCATGCTCATGAGATACATGTAATTGTTATGTAGTGCGCATGAGATAACTGTTAATTCATGAGCACGACATACATGTAATCAGCCAATAAACTCTTCGAATTATCTTGTGAGCACGAGATCATTCAATCTCAGTAAACTCAGATACATGCAACATCACGGAATATCATATCTGAATTCCGCCCTATATAAATCCCATGCGAATCTGAAACTATGTTTGTTAGCCAATAACGCCCACAGTAATTACACACGGTAGCACGTGGACTAATATATAAACATAATAGTTACATTATCTGGAAACAGTATCCAAATATGGCATCATTTCCAGACAGTATCCGTGAAGATCAAAGAGTTTACTCCCGCCGAAAAGTCTGGCTTTGTTTAGGGGGTAGAAAATATCAAAAGATTGTGCCATGCGAAGATGTTGATCTCCGTGAAATAAACGTCAATCATTGCCAGAAACAGTCGTGATTGGCTTATTATGGGATCTCGCAGAATATCAGCGAACATTTCGCACAAAGTTGTCATTGCATTATGTCTAGATGGTATTCCCCTGATTTACCGTCTTGGTTTACCTAGATTGGAGATCATTAAGTCATGCACACGACATAACAATTATCTTGTGAGCATGACTTAAGTTATCTCGTGCGCACGACATAATGGTTATCTCATGCGCATGTCATATCAGTTATCTCGTGGTCACAATTTACCAATTATCTCATGCCACGATAATCGTTATCTCATGCTCACGACTTAACATTTTCTCGTGCAAATGAGATAAAACAAAGATTCTACTGGATGATTATGTCATGCTCACAACTTAACAGTTATCTCGTGCGCATGACATAGCAATCATCTCATGAGCACGACTTAATCAAAAAAATAAATTGCATGTCCCTTTCATGGCCGCATACTATACATTGTATATAGCGCAGTCAATATCTTGTCCCCTAACTTCAGTGTTATAAAGAGTGACAAGCCCCTAACTTCAGTGTTATAAAGAGTGACAAGCCCTTAACTTCAGTGTTATACAGAGTGACAAGCCCCTAACTTCAGTGTTATAAAGAGTGACAAGCCCCTATCTTCAGTGTTGTAAAGAGTGACAAGCCCCTAACTTCAGTGTTATAAAGAGTGACAAGCCGCTAATTTCAGTGTTATAAAGAGTGACAAGCCCCTAACTTCAGTGTTATAAAGAGTGACAAGCCCCTAACCTCAGTGTTATAAAGAGTGACAAGCCCTTAACTTCAGTGTTATAGAGAGTGACAAGCCCCTAACCTCAGTGTTATCAAGAGTGACAAGCCCTTAACTTCAGTGTTATAAAGAGTGGCAAGTCCCTAACTTCAGTGTTATAAAGAGTGACAAGCCCCTAACTTCAGTGTTATAAAGAGTGACAAGCCCCTAACTTCAGTGTTATAAAGAGTGACAAGCCCCTAACTTCAGTGTTATAAAGAGTGATAAGCCCCTAACTTCAGTGTTATAAAGAGTGACAAGCCCTTAACTTCAGTGTTATAAAGAGTGACAAGCCCCTAACTTCAGTGTTATAAAGAGTGACAAGCCCTTAACCTCAGTGTTATAAAAAGAGTGACAAGCCCCTAACTTCAGTGTTATAAAGAGTGACAAGCCCCTAACCTCAGTGTTATAAAGAGTGACAAGCCCCTAACCTCAGTGTTATAAAGAATGACAAGCCCCTAACTTCAGTGTTATAAAGAGTGATAAGACCCTAACCTCAGTGTTATAAAGAGTGACAACCCCTTAACTTCAGTGTTATAGAGAGTGACAAGCCCCTAACTTCAGTGTTATAAAGAGTGATAAGCCCCTAACCTCAGTGTTATAAAGAGTGACAAGCCCCTAACCTCAGTGTTATAAAGAATGACAAGCCCCTAACTTCAGTGTTATAAAGAGTGATAAGACCCTAACCTCAGTGTTATAAAGAGTGACAACCCCTTAACTTCAGTGTTATAGAGAGTGACAAGCCCCTAACTTCAGTGTTATAAAGAGTGATAAGCCCCTAACCTCAGTGTTATAAAGAGTGACAAGCCCCTAACCTCAGTGTTATAAAGAATGACAAGCCCCTAACTTCAGTGTTATAAAGAGTGATAAGACCCTAAGCCCTAACCTCAGTGTTATAAAGAGTGACAACCCCTTAACTTCAGTGTTATAGAGAGTGACAAGCCCCTAACTTCAGTGTTATAAAGAGTGATAAGCCCCTAACCTCAGTGTTATAAAGAGTGACAAGCCCCTAACCTCAGTGTTATAAAGAATGACAAGCCCCTAACTTCAGTGTTATAAAGAGTGATAAGACCCTAACCTCAGTGTTATAAAGAGTGACAACCCCTTAACTTCAGTGTTATAGAGAGTGACAAGCCCCTAACTTCAGTGTTATAAAGAGTGATAAGCCCCTAACCTCAGTGTTATAAAGAGTGACAAGCCCCTAACCTCAGTGTTATAAAGAATGACAAGCCCCTAACTTCAGTGTTATAAAGAGTGATAAGCCCCTAACCTCAGTGTTATAAAGAGTGACAAACCCTTAACTTCAGTGTTATAGAGAGTGACAAGCCCCTAACTTCAGTGTTATAAAGAGTGACAAGCCCTTAACCTCAGTGTTATAAAGAGTGACCAGCCCTTAACCTCAGTGTTATAAAGAGTGATAAGCCCCTAACTTCAGTGTTATAAAGAGTGACAAGCCCCTAACTTCAGTGTTATAAAGAGTGACAAGCCCTTAACTTCAGTGTTATAAAGAGTGATAAGCCCCTAACTTCAGTGTTATAAAGAGTGATAAGCCCCTAACTTCAGTGTTATAAAGAGTGACAAGCCCTTAACTTCAGTGTTATAAAGAGTGATAAGCCCCTAACTTCAGTGTTATAAAGAGTGACAAGCCCTTAACTTCAGTGTTATAAAGAGTGATAAGCCCCTAACTTCAGTGTTATAAAGAGTGACAAGCCCTTAACTTCAGTGTTATAAAGAGTGACAAGCCCCTAACTTCAGTGTTATAAAGAGTGACAAGCCCTTAACCTCAGTGTTATAAAAAGAGTGACAAGCCCCTTAGGCCTAACTTCAGTGTTATAAAGAGTGACAAGCCCCTATCTTCAGTGTTATAAAGAGTGATAAGCCCCTAACTTCAGTGTTATAAAGAGTGATAAGCCCCTAACTTCAATGTTATAAAGAGTGACAAGCCCCTAACTTCAATGTTATAAAGAGTGATAAGCCCCTAACTTCAGTGTTATAAAGAGTGACAAGCCCTTAACTTCAGTGTTATAAAGAGTGACAAGCCCCTAACTTCAGTGTTATAAAGAGTGACAAGCCCTTAACCTCAGTGTTATAAAAAGAGTGACAAGCCCCTAACTTCAGTGTTATAAAGAGTGACAAGCCCCTAACTTCAGTGTTATAAAGAGTGACAAGCCCCTAATTTCAGTGTTATAAAGAGTGACAAGCCCCTAACCTCAGTGTTATAAAGAGTGACAAGCCCCTAACTTCAGTGTTATAAAGAGTGACAAGCCCCTAACCTCAGTGTTATAAAGAGTGACAAGCCCTTAACTTCAGTGTTATAAAGAGTGACAAACCCCTAACCTCAGTGTTATAAAGAGTGACAAGCCCCTAACTTCAGTGTTAGAAAGAGTGATAAGCCCCTAACCTCAGTGTTATAAAGAGTGACAAGCCCCTAACTTCAGATGTACTAAGTGACAAGCCCTAACACCAGTGATATAAGAAGCAATCCCTAACTTCAGTGTTATAAAGTGACAAGCCCCTAACTTCAGTGTTATAAAGAGTGACGCCCTAACTTCCAGTATAAGAGAGTGATAAGCCCCCTAACCCCAGTGTTGTAGAGTGACAAACCCCTAACTTTCAGTGTTATAAGAGTGACCCAGCCCCTAACATGTGTTATAAAGAGTGGCAAGCCCTAACTTCAGTGTTTATAAAAAGTGACAAGCCCCTAACTTCAGTGTTATAAGGGTGACAAGCCCCTAACCTCAGTATTTACCAAAGAGTGACAAGCCCCTAACTTCAGTGTTATAAGAGTGACAAGCCCCTTCCAGTGTTATAAAGATTGACATGTCCCTAACCTCAGTGTTATAAAGAGTGACAAGCCCCTAACTTCAGTGTTATAAAGAGTGATAAGCCCCTAACCTCAGTGTTATAAAGAGTGACAAGCCCCTAACTTCAGTGTTATAAAGAGTGACAAGCCCCTAACTTCAGTGTTATAAAGAGTGACAAGTCCCTAACCTCAGTGTTATAAAGAGTGACAAGCCCCTAACTTCAGTGTTATAAAGAGTGATAAGCCCTTAACCTCAGTGTTATAAAGAGTGACAAGCCCCTAACTTCAGTGTTATAAAGAGTGATAAGCCCCTAACTTCAGTGTTATAAAGAGTGACAAGTGTACATGTTGGAAATATAAGGAGTTGAAACTCATATAAACTTACAATTGAACCATTGAAAATAAATTCTGTGTTTGCCATAGTACCCATATCATTTTATGGTTAATTGAAAACAGTTTAGGTCACCAAATGTTTTTGATTTCATGTTGTTTTTTTTTGTTTTTTTTTTTACAGCAAGGATCAATCTTTCAAACAGTTAAAAGTTAAAGAAAAAAAAAAAAAACCTGCTTCCCTACCCAACTTTTTAATTTTCTAAATGGTGAATGCAAATATATTTTGGATGGGCTTGGGGAACATTTTGTACAGCGTTGAGATTATATTCACCCCACAAGTCTGAGAACTTCCCAATGCTTTGCACAGTTCATATTTTGAGTCTATTGTATTTCTTCCATAAACTCGAATTCTCTTTCTATTGTGGGAGAATTATAATTGTTGATGACCAATCATCTGTTGAAAGTGGGAATCTACCTTTATTTAAAGGTGAAATGCAAAGGTTTTTAAATTCTCCGTTTTACATTTAATATTGGTTGAATAATGATAGAAATACATGTACCAGTATATCTACTTGGATTAATTTGAATTATCTTGTCTGCTAGGATCTTTTTGAAAGTTGATACCCCTAGCACAGCTGAATTCAGATTTACAAAACGTCATCGCTTATCTTTCCTTGATTGCGACGTCACGTCAGACCAGTCGCCCGGAGACTGAACGTTACAAGTATTGACGAACGGCCAGGTGGTCTGATGTGACGTCACAAACCAGCGTCAAATAAGGGCAGATAAGCGATGCGGATTTCATTTCTGAAATCGGCGGGGCTCGAGATAGCAACTTTGAAGCACTTTGCAATAGCTACTAGGAGACAAAATACTTCAAATAAAGTCAAATGAAGTAGTTAGGCTGATATTTCAATCAGTAAATGGCACATGAAGGGGTGACAAATAATTTTTTTTTTAATTCATCTAATTATCGGCAACATAAAGCATTGTGCATGGAAGTCACAGGTACATCTTATACTTGTAATTTTTGAGTCATTTTCATCATGAAGATTGGAGGATGTCTTTCTTATATTTGGTGTCTGGTCTGTGTAATTTGTCAGATCTACATTA
The DNA here is from genome assembly GCA_036873755.1 of Hanleya hanleyi. Classification (NCBI taxonomy): domain Eukaryota; kingdom Metazoa; phylum Mollusca; class Polyplacophora; order Lepidopleurida; family Hanleyidae; genus Hanleya; species Hanleya hanleyi. Next base: position 56,478 of record JAVTVY010015836.1, read on the forward strand.
GTATGTACAAATGTACATCATGTTTATTACTGTAATGCTGTACTTGCACAGCTGACACATAATCTCAGCTGTCACATACCTGCATGTACAATAACATGTACCATATTGTTCGAGTAATTTGTACATGAACATTTAGTCAGAATACAATAATGTATGGTTTTGCCTGAAAACTTATATTATTTACAATAGTTACGCATGCTCGAGTATAAATAAATATTTGTACATGTACCTTTGCAGTTTCGTTTTGATGAAATGTTGATCAATTCATAAAATTATCCATGCATTTTACAATTTGCTATACAAAAGTATGTTGCAAAAAAAAATCAGGTTTTTGTTATTCACTTAAGCCTTAAAGGCATGCAACTTACATAACATTCTTCAGTATAAATAAACTTGAAATAGACTACTGCCCAGAAGCTGGGGCATGTCAGGTTCATGGAGCTGATGAAAGGAATTTACATGTACTTGATAATTAACAATATCATAAACATGCATAGTATGAGTGAAACTTGATTAAATACTTGATGATAGTAAATTGATTCCACAAATTGTTTTTCAAAGATACATGAATTCATTAATTGGAGTCCCTGTATTCATGTACATTGCACAAGTTGTTTTTCAAAGATACTTAAATTCATTAAATTGAACCCCTATATTCATGTGCATTGCACAAGTTCGTTTTCAAAGATACATGAATTTATTAAATTGAACCCCTATATTCATGTACATTGCACAAGTTCGTTTTCAAAGATACATGAATTTATTAAATTGAACCCCTATATTCATGTACATTGCACAAGTTAGTTTTCAAAGATACTTGAATTCATTAAAAATTCATTAAATTGAACACAGGTCTGTATTCATGTACATTGCACATGTTGTTTTTCAAAGATACTTGAATTCATTAAATTGAACCTCTATATTCATGTACCTTGCACAAGTTGTTTTTCAAAAATATATGAATTCTTTAAATTGAACCCTAATAATATTAATGTAAATACTGACACCTGGGTAAGAGTGATCAATCTCTAAATACAGACATTATCCATGACCCCGATACATGTACATAAATTTAATGTGTTTTAAATCTTGATAAACCAGAGCTCTGGCAAAACCGACCCAATAACCTGGTCCCAAGCATGGTCGGTGTACATACTGTTGCACCCAAGTTTGTCGATTTGCGTGTGACTTGCACTTTCATTGCTTGCGTGTGTTATGTCAGAGTCCGTGTGTGTATTCATGACAATGTTAGATACATTCACATAGTCGCTGAGTGGGGGGAAAAAACTGGTTCTGTCTAGGTATATATAGACAATCCCACCAGACAAGTTTTATTCTCATGACTGTGAACGGTAATCATTTCATGGTCTATTTAACAAAATCACACTGCCAGTGTAGAATACCTCGACTATTAAACTAGGCTGAGCTGTCTCAGCGAAACAGTCACAGCTCCAGTGTCCAGGCCCAGGTAGTGTGTGTTATGTGGTTGCGCACCACACAACCCAATTAACAGTATATACCTGGGCAGTTACTTCAATGCCTCACAACACCGCACATTTTCAAACTGCGTGGCTGTCGGTCATACATGTACATGTTTCACGCTAATTGCCTCTCTGTAAATTCTGCATTCCTTCATGTCCTAACACGTCTTATTTTTCAATCTATTTTCTGTATTTTCTTTCTTTTTAAACAAACACAGACATGAAAACTGTGTTAATCAGTAAAATGTTAAACTTGGTGGATAGCCGGAAATTGTCAGATGGCCACATGTACCTTTTTTTCCTCGCTTGGCTGGTGGGCTTATATCTTCAAATAGGTACATGTATAGGCAGACTGTGCATGGTACACCTACTGACCAAACCAATTAACAGATTGCAAATAATATTATGATCAGGGCTTCTACTAAATTTATCTTGTTGCTGATGGAGTCTGTTATTGAGTTCCTCTTAGGTCCTCCACTCCTATTTACACATAATAAAAATACATCCTCGCAAGCCAGTGTATCGATTGAGCTGTTAGGATCCATACACTGTCTTGGTTAATTACCCATAGCAGTTCTGGATGTAAATACATGTAGATCAAGGGGTTTCCTCCAAATCAAACCGATCCGTGAATGCACTAAGCTAGCTGATTACTTCAATCTGCTGTGAGGTATGAAATGTGACTGGTTTGAATTTCATCGGTTGCCAAACTACTTTGATGTCAGACTGAAATCAACATCAAGAGTCAAAGCAATCACCGCAGGCTCGGGATACCAACTGTCTAATTGAAAACAAGAGCGGAGGAGAGAATTTATGAGATTGTATGACAGAGGCAATGACTCAAGAACTCACTCAAATCACCAAAAATGTCCAGGTAAATCCTTGGATTTAGGATTTACCTGAACTTGTAAAGATGATAAAAATGTGACATAGAAACAAATTTCTATGTCGAACCACCAGATTGCAGGAATTTGTGAATGAGATAACGTACTTCCTGTGATTGAATTAAATTTCAAGCATGTTAAACTATTTCTACCCAAGAAATTCCTTCTAATGAACACATTTTGTTATATTTTCAGGTGGGTATTCAGTTCATCTACAATAGAAGATTTGATGAAGAAACGTCTGGACCCACGACTGGCTGAGGTCAAACCACCATTCATCAGTAAGGCTGAAGTGATCAAATATCTGAGCTGAATATATAAAAGTTGCTCTCAGGCCATTATTAAAAAAGTATAGATGTTTGAGTAACCCTACTTTACCCAAAATATTTAGCAACTTAGGGGTCGACCCAATCATTTTTTAAATTTGAAATTCTGTGTTCACTACCATCATGATCATAAGGATTCTAGTAATAAGTCTGCTCCCAATATTCAATAAATAATTTTACCATTCACTACTTCTCATTATCATTTCAAAGTAGATACAAATAAATGTACAGGTCTTATTCATGGTTTAAATGGGGTATCCTTTCCTGTAACCGATTTCAAATATTCCTTTTTAAACAACTTTCAAAAAATAACATGCATGTATGCCAAAATAATAAAAATTGTCCAATGACGATATTTGTATGTGCTGAATTCATAATAAAATTATAATAATACTAAATAATAAAGTAAAAATGAAATCTGAGCTGCATTGATCTATCGGTATGCATAATACATGTTCATGTAATTTGACCCTGTCTGGGTGTACATGTACATAAACATGATGTCTATTAGTCCATCTACAGTTGATCTACAGTCCTATATCTACAGTATGTCTGTACCGTCTGACGGTATGACACATCTATCTCTTGACCTTGTCAAATATGACTGTACATTTCAACAAAACACTCCACTGGTACAATACAACTTTGTTTGAAGAGTTTTGTGAACGTTAGTTTGTCATGCATCTACATCACGTACATTTGTGATGATTATGCAAACATCGATCAAGAGTTCACGGCTTTAAAATATTTGATACTAAAGTCAAAGTACATGTAACTTGATAGGTTATTCAAAGTACAATTCTAATCTCAGATCATATTTTCAGAGCATTTAAGTTCTATTGATAACATATTGATACATTAGGAAATTGCGCATATACTTGTGTATAGCTCACAAATTAATGTATTACTTTTAAGAATACAAAAGATACCCTGCAAACAGTCGATAATATACTGCTTCATGCCTTTGCTGGCATATTAGCCACTGCAAAATTTTGATCGCCTGCATTGACTTCGTAATGCGCACACATGTGATCTCCAAATTTCTAGATAGGTTGGTGGTGCATTAAAACACAATGCCCCCTTGTATGTCTCGCTATATATGATTGGTTAATATCCTACAGTTAGAATTCATTGACAAGAATGCCTCAGATAGGTGATGGGGTAGTTATTGAGGGGCTTGGCGTAGACGTATATTTACCAGACCAATCACCTTCATCAAACTTGCTCGATATAATGGTATTTGATTCCACCCTGCTATAGTTGTGTGTGACGTTTTCATTTCTATTAAATACCATGTTAAATTTTTTTTTCTTTTTTTTTCAAAAAGTAAATTCGGTTGGCTCTTGACAAAGTGAACTTCCTTTTAATAACTTAATTTAATTATGTGCTCGTTTAGGCCAACCGCTGTTTGCAAAACACGCTTAGCAGTGAATTAGGCCCAACACTTCAGGAATCTCATCAGTTGTAGGCCTCTCCCCA
>JAVTVY010015837.1:0-65073 GCA_036873755.1 Hanleya hanleyi
TTTTGGGGTGCGTGAGAGTGTGCTTGAGCGATTGAGGGACCATTCTTGGTTCGAATGCGTCGGGTGAGGTGTCAAAGTGAAGCCCTCGGTATGTAGACCACGGCTTGAGGGATCTCCACATGATCTGTGATGTCATTGGTGACGTCATCAGTAGGAGTAGTAGACAAAGTAGGCATTTGAGGATGCGGAGGAAGGGTTTTGGGGTAGAGATGGACCATATGTGGTCTAAATGGACCGTGTCGGGTGTCATCTTGTAACTCTCTGCATGTAGATGCAGAGGGACACCCCACACGGTCCATTTAGACCACGGATGGTCCATCTCTACCCCAAAACCTTCCTCCGCATCCTCAAAATGCCTACTTTGTCTACTACTCCTACTGATGACGTCACCAATGACATCACAGATCATGTGGAGATCCCTCAAGCGGTGGTCTACATACCGAGGGCTTCACTTTGACACCTCACCCGACGCATTCGAACCAAGAATGGTCCCTCAATCGCTCAAGCACACCCTCACGCATCCCAAAACGCCCGCTTTCGCTACTACTGCTACTTTTGTATGTATGGTCCCTGTGTGACGTCATACCCAACAAATAGTGATATTATCTTGTAAATATTCGATGCAGCAATCAATGCTGAATAATATGTGGCCAACATTATAAAGAGTGGATAATAATTATGGAAGATAAGACTATTCTTGTAACCCTACCCCCTATTGTCACAAAAATTGTACTTATTAACACAGGAGTAATTTCAAAGTGATTAAAAGGGTAGTGAGTCCCAGTTTATCGACTGTTAACAAATTGTTTCTTATTTGACATGTCCTAAAGCACATAAAAAACATAGTTTCGGTCTGTAGTGGGGGGGGTGCAAGGTGAGCCCCTGTAGCTCACGGACTATGTGGTGGAGATAGTATACTTAAATGTATAAGTTGTCTCCCTTGATGTGATGATCAGAATGGATCAGAATGCTGTAAGCAGAAATTGTCTCCCTTGATGTGCTGGGATCAATACAACACCACTTCACTTCAATTTGTGTCATGTTTTGCTGTTTAGGGGGAGCAGTATAGAAAGATTGTATATCTCCAGTATCTGACGCGTCACTTCGACACGACTGTCTGGTACATTCAACATATAACCCTCACTCTCAAGGCCATCATGGAACTGTTACCTAGCAACAGGAACCACCTCACAATTACACAACATGAGGTATATTTGGAAATTGTCTTTTCTTGTCCTAGTCAGCCTTCATTTTATCAGTTTATCTGTGTTTTCTTCTAAATATGCAGCTGATTTCGTGAAACCTGCATACCCAAGTGGAAGAGAAATTGGGCAGATCTGTTTTGAAACAGGAAAAGCAAACACATATTTGGGTTTCTTTCATTCAATTTTCTGGTGTCCGTTTATATTCTTGATTCAGTTTAAGAATGTTCTGGTAGTACCTTTTGAAAAGTCGTAACCCAAGTCTGGCTGATTCTGATTGTGGGAACATCTGACAGTGACCTAGTAATGTTATACAAGTACTGAGAACGTTGGGTTTTTGGACTGATATAATGTCTCGTGTCATTGACAAACACTAGTGGATTTCATTATCAACATTCAGTCAGGCTTTGGGTAGCCATACTAGCAGTCAAAATACTGCAAAGTAGATAGAAAACAGATGATAAACCAATATTATAATCAGACTATTGAGAAAGTAAACCCTGAACACAATTTCATTTCACCTTTTAACATATATGCGTGGTGCTTGTAAGTTCTATTTATCCTTCCTGAAAAGCATGAAAACAAAATCAAACTTTCATTTTTATATTCCTAAAACATTATCATTCTGCCACAAGACTGTTCACTTTTCTTGTCACTGTCAGTGCAGTGTCTGCAGTTCCAGATTTTGAATTTGTAAGAAATTTTCAGTGTACCTTGTCTATGGGATGAATAAGAACCCTATTCACGTTGAGCTCAAAAATCTGTCCGCATCACTTGGGTTAGAAAATTTGCACCTCCCCCCCCCCCCCCCTCGTAAAATCGCCTGTTACAGATTATGGATTACTAATCTTTGGGTATACCTTCATGGGACAAAGAAGAAATCTATTTTGATTTTGAGGTCAAAACATCAAAGGTCAAAGTCATTTGGGCCAGAAAACCTGTAAAATATGGAAAACTTTCAGTTCCAGATTATACATTTGTGCCAAACGTTGTGTACACCTTGCCCATTCGACAAAGAAGAACCCTATTTATTTTTTGCGGACAAAGGTCAAGGTCACTCAAGCAAGAAAATGAGAAAAAAAAAATAATCCCGTTCCAGGTTCTGAATTGGTTCAAAACTTTGGGTATACATTGGTCATGGGGCAAACCAGAACGTTATTTGGAAAATTGTGTTGTTCATGTTTGGGATTGCTCCTAATCTTTAGGTATATCTTACCTATGGGACATAGAAGAAAATTAATTATGAAATAAAAAGGTCAAGGCCTATGTCAGTAAAGCCGAAAATGTGTTAAAAAGACTACAAGTATTGAAGCCTATCAGCTCTTGTTTTCAAATATTAACCAGAGATGCCTAAATGTGATATAATCTGTAACTATAGGGTTTTGTTTCAGTTTGACTTGCTGGAGAATAGCTTGAAACTGGTGTTGGGACAAACTGGCAATGCTATATCCAAAATGAAAAGGTTGTTTCCCCAGAACAGGCCCCCAGATGGTGTAGGTATGTATTAGGGTCATTGAACATGTGTATGTGGTGCACCCAAATACATGTAATTTAGGTCAGCGATATTTTACAAATAGAATTGGAGAATCTAGAGACTGCTTATTGACTACCTTATAAGTTAGACATACAGTGTAGCCTCACTATAAGGTGCCTCAATACAGCGCTGATTCTTATATAACACAGGTACTATGGTGTCCCCCAAATTAATAAATGCATGTTATTTCAACCTTTTATCAGGCTGAAAATCTAAAAGGCGGTTCCCCAACAACAGCGTTATAGAGAGGTTAGATTGTATATGTTCCTTCTGTATTAGAAATTCCTTTGAATGTGATCACAATTTCTCTTCCACTCTGACTCAAAGTTTGAATATTTAGTGTAGAGTTCACACATATTAGCTGTCTTTTGGAAATATTGATAAAGCACTAGTATGAGTCAAATATTAAGCTGAATGAAATATAGTTTTAGCTTCACAAGCACTGCCACTTTTATCATCGCCCTGTCAACTCTTTTCATCGCCCACAGCGATAATAATGACACTTTATTTTTTACTGTAGTTTTTATACATTTTACAGTTTTACCAATATAATGTTCTTCAAGATTGTACCATTTGTTTGATGTCTTGTTTCATTTGCAGGAAATTACTATGTCATATGACCTCTATGCTCAGCTCATCTCTACTTGAAACCATTTTAGCTCCATCACTTTCAGTGATAAAACATGCATAGTCATAGAAAGGCATTCCGCCCATTCCAATTTCTGTCAGGAGACTTGAGGCAGAGTCCACTGACTCTGGCAAGCTGTTCCATAGCTTGTATACATGAACCGAGAAAACTTTCTTGCAAATGTTAATTCTACTCCTCTGGTGGGAAAGTTTAAGAGAGTGACACCTGGTCCTGTGATCGTATTGCAAAATCAAAATTCAGTCCACTTCAGAATTATAAAACACCTGTTAACATTTTAAAAGTTTTGATCATGTCTTCTCTAGATCTACGGCACTACTTGAAATATTATTGTTGGAGGTGGACTTCTCAAGTATCTAAAAGAACATTGTTCAGTTCATGCAAATGGAATTAGGCTGAATCTGTTTGACAGAAACTGATATATATATTTGGAGAGTGTAAAATGGAAAAAAATTAATTGAAAAAAAAAAAACCCCTAAAAGAAACCCCCAAAAGTACCGGTATGTGTGAATCTAGGGATTGAGACTCGGATAGATATTTTTGTTAAGTTATTTTGGCAATTTCAAGGTATTATTTTTTCGTATTTGACATGCATTAGGAAGCTTATTTCATGTGTCTGTAGAATTGAATATTAATTGATGGTTTGAGCTGACGATATTATTTCTGTATTGAAGCTAATTTGATTGAACTGCTGGGGACGAGCTTGACCTTGAAGAGTTATCTGTCCATGAAAAATCCCAAACCACTTCATGAATGTTTGAGACAATACAACCAGGTATGTGACAATTTCTCCTCTGCTGGTACAGTAATTTAGCTAAATATTCGCCTTCCACATTTTTTCCTCTATCGTTCTTCTCTTTCTTCCATTTAGTACAGCCTCCAACACACTGGGGAACAATCTGAACCAGAAATAAATGTATGAGGTACAGAAAATTTCCTGAAATTCATGAAGAGAAATATTGAGAGATTTTTTCCTATAAAATTGTGAAATAGTTATTAACCAGTCCTCAAAATCTTCTCTCCATAAATTGGAACATTCAGCATTTGAGATTTAAGGGAAGTGATCAGTGACTACCAGTCCCCTTAAAGGTTCTACGAAATGGTTCCAGCACCTCATACTTTTTTGATGCTAAATTGTTGTAAGACCTTAAATTTGACAGTCGTCTACCGGTACTGTTTTCGGGAATGGTCAAGGTATTAAAAACATGGCAGTGTGACTAATGTCACAGGACTTACGAAGTAGGGTTTGACTAACGTCACAGGACTTATGAAGTAGGGTTTGATATGATTTAAGTGTGTAAGGTGACCTAAGACTGACCATTTCCACGGTCGTAGGAGGCACTCAGACATGTTTTTGCTAATTTCGAGGTTTCTAGGTCACCTAATTGTCCGAAATTGGGTCAGAAAGTAGGTCACATTGACCTTGATCCAGTTAAGTCAGGTCACACTGACACTGACTAATTATAAAAAGCGCATTTTCATGGTCTTAGGCTGCATTAGGACATGTTTTTACCAATTCACCTAAGTAGGTCAAATTTTCATCAAAAGTAGGTCAGCTCAGAACTTGCTGGTAACAGTCCCCTAATGCAGGTTCTAATGTCATCGGTTCTCCTCGTTTTGCCGGACAAAGGATTCAGATGGACTGACTCACTCACTCGCTCACTCATTAGTAATGGCAGATAATGTTCTAGGCAACATTTCCATTGTAACACCAACAACGTCACAAAGCTGAAACGTAATGCCTTTGTTGATATCATGATGATGTCATCATACCCAATAGTTGTGCAACATATGTCACAATAGGACGTCCAACACAACCAACTAGCAGTATTATACGATGTGATTATAATCAGATTCTGACGTCACAGGTCAGAGGTTACGGTTCCAATACGTTTTTCACCACATCGTCACAGGTCAGAGGTTATGGCTCCAATACGTTTTTCACCACATCATGCGGTGAAAAATGTATTGGAGTTGTAGCGTCTGACCTGTGATGTCAGAATCTGATTATAATCACATCATATAATACATCCGTTTTATTGTGTTAAAAAATTCAATTTGATGTCATTTTTCATAGAAAAAAAATAACAGCTTGTTCTTTACACAGCTTCTTTATATGTTTTCATGCAAAGTGTGCAGGGGTTATTTTTGGTAGAACCTTTATAAAGCTCTCCTTGGAGAAGACAGCCTGTTATAAATTGTTTGAAGAGGTATTCTCAGCTCTTGTGCTCTTTGTAGTATATCAAACTCTGACACATTCTCATTGAATAGGAGTTTTGTTTGTTTGGATTTTATTTATTTATTCATTGTTTACATTAATTGTTTTTCCCTTCAGGAGGCTTTTGTGACGGCGTACGAAAGACATAAAATGTTGGCTATTTCAGAGTTGAAGCTGAGCAGTTCCTTGGCTTACACCTCCCCTCGACTGGTGAGTTCACAGTTTGGTGATTACAGATGATCATTCACACTTTTCTCTCACTGATATCTGATTATGATGTATATTTTTCACTGGTAAACAAAGAATGTTGAGTAATATGGTAAACAGATAATTACCCTTACTGCTTTGAGGTGTGTACTTGAGGTATATCTAATCTTGAAAATTTATCCCATACCCCCTTTAAAGATAGGTATCCTTCATATTTGTGTTCTCATTTCCAGTGAACACCTCTCAGTTGGTTGATACCCATCTGCCTTATGCAATACATTTTCTGCAGCGCTTCTTTCTACAAGAGCATACATCTAACATATGAGCAGCCAAACTTGAAAGATGGGAAGATGTATGTGGGGGAAAACAAGAGTGGGGGAGGGGCACCAGGCTTAAAAAGGAGCTTTAACATTGGCTCACAAGTACCCCAATTGCCACACAGATGATTCCAATGCAATAGCATACAAGGGACCAATGTGTTTGGGAACTGACGGTTAACATATCCTTTTGGGAAATATATCTGGAAGGTTGACCACATATCCACAGGTGCCTAAGGTTGCATGAGATTACCAATAGTTTCTCTGTAAGCTACACAACCGTGACCAGTGACTAATTGCTATGAAAACTTGAAGTGAAGAATGTTAGAGCAGGTTTTAGTTTGATGTATTAGTGTCCTGGTATGAAAATAATAATAAAAATTGAGTTCACATCACATTTTTCATGTTGTCTGCATTTCTTGTTACTTTTTCCAGAGTTCAAGAGGTGTAGTTCAAGTACACGTTTTTTTTTGACAAAGTCCAGGAGGTGTACTTGAGGTGTAGGTAATTTAAAGTTGAGGTACTTGTTTTTTTTACAAAGTCCAGGAGGTGTACTGTAATTTAAAGAGACATTCTGGCTGGAATGAGGATCTAGCATAGATCTGTTGAAAGAGAGAGAATCCGCCTTTTGCGCTATTCCTAATGCCGGTTTTGGCCGCAAGGTGGCGCTAGCGCTCACTGCACTTTGGTCTGTTCCGGTTTAGCTGTCTGCTAATGTAAACATGTGCAGGAGGGGAGGCGGGTATTGTAGTTCGCCTCGTTTCGTCAGATTTTCTCACTGATGGAGACGTCCTTGGTAGTTTACGTAGGTATAGTCATCAAGTCTAATTTTTACTCGTTTGTACAAGCATAATAAGAGCCGCTTTGTCAACAAATTGGGCAATCAAAGGTCGACGTTGTTGTTGTTATAAAACATGGTGGGTGGCCGGCAGTTCAGCCTGATTAAACCACACTCCATTAAAAACAATCAGCAGGGGCCAGTTTGTTTGATCAAGTACTGGGAGAAATAATCGGATTATTAGTTAACCCGACTACCATGTAGCTGTATGATTATATTGTGATAAACAAGAACCCAGCCCGCCTCAGTTGGGACTGCTGGTAGTGTTTCATAATTTTATTGTGAAAAGACACACTGAACAGGAAATTAATGTGCCATATGTCTTCTAACTTCTCATAAATACTGAGGAAGTAGTTTTTGCACTAATAGCTACTTATTTCTAATTTTTTAATTATCTAATTATTATACCATGTATTTCTTCTGCAAAATGCATTGAAACAAAGCCACCAACCATAGATCTGCTCAAACTTGCCAAGTGAGGACAATCTAAGAAAAACAAAACAATAGCAATTTATCAAGAGAATAAATCATCTCGATATGATTAAAGCCGATTGAAGCTAGGAGAACCACGACAATATTATCAGTGATAATGCCTCCACAATCGTACGGTACAGTAATCCTTTATCCCCGAGTCGATGACACGCAAGACTCTAGTATAACTAAACAAATGTTTTATAACAACAACAACGACCACCTTTGATTGCCCAATTTGCTGACAAAGCGGCTCTTATTATACTTGTACAAACGAGTAAAAATTAAACTTGATGACTATACTTACGTAAACTACCAAGGGCATCTCCATCAGTGAGAAAATTCGACGAAACGAGGCGAAATACAATACCCGCCTTCCCTCCTGCACATGTTTACATTAGCAGACAGCTAAACCGGAACAGACCAAAGTGCAGTGAGCACTAGCGCCACCTTGCAGCCGAAACCAGCATTAGGAATAGCGCAAAAGGCGGATTACATTTAATACCATGTTCAGCAATATTTCATCTATATTTTAAAATTGTGCGGGCAATTACTTACAATAAGAGAATGGATACATGTACATTATGCTCAATTTCAACATGTATTTTTCTCCACAAAGTCCACTAGGTGTATCTTAGGTGTCGGTGGATAACTGTATAGGTATATTCAAGCCAAGCTTCTTTCAGTGGAGTGCAGGAAATATACTTCAGGTGTAGGTGAATTACGAGGTGTAAGTAATTACATATATACTTTGGTACATGCATATTTTTGTCCATAAGGCTTACTTGAGATGTAGTATATAACATGTCTATATTGACAAAGTCCACGAGGTGTACTTGAGATGTAGGTAAATCACAAGTATATTTTGACAAAGTCCATGAGGTGTACTTGGGGTACATGCATATTTTGGCAAAGTTCACAAGCTGTACTTAAGGTGTAGGTAAATTACACGTATATTTTGATAAAGTCCCAGAGGTGTACTTGAGGTGTAGTATATAACATGTCTATTTTGACATATTCCATGAGGTGTACTTAAGGTGTAGGTAGATTACAAGTATATATTTGACGAAGTCCATGAGGTGTACTTGAGGTGATACACCTTGAGAAAGAAAATGAGGTGTACACCTCGATTACACCTCAACCTCAAGTCTGTAAGGGTGATGTCTAGGACTGTGACTTGCCTTTATTGCACCGTGTGAACGTCCTGTCTGTGTCTTGTGTGCTGTCCTCATTGTTTTATTAGGTGGATGGAAAGTGTCTGGTTCCATGTTGCTTCAGAGGTTTCTTCTTTGAGGTGGCAGGAATGCAGCTTGGCTGGGTGGTGCTTAGTTGGATCATTGCGATATGACTGAAACAATGTTGAAAGCGACGTTAAATCCTATTGACTCACTTACTCATAAGAAATAATATTCATATATAAATTGAAAAGATTCTTTGATATACTTTGAATGGGAAAATTGAGACTGAGTAAATACACATGCAAGTGTTTTTCTTTGCCAGAAGTATCCAAGGTTACAGGATTGGTGTACTACATACATATTTATAGGAAGCCTTATACAAGTAGTAATTGCATGCTTGTAATCTGTGCCCCGACAAGCCTGTATATAACTTCATTTTTATAATATTATTCTTCACAGCTCAATGCTCTGATAATGAATATCCGGGATGAGATCCAGGACTACAAAACAAACTATCAGTCGACGTTTGAGAGGTGAGAATAATTACAAATCATACTGAATATAGTTAAATCACAATCACTCAATCCGGTCACCTACATGTACCTCCTCATAGATATGCTCTGCTCATCCAATCAAAATGCAAGATTGTAACATTAGGTAAAGTATTGGGTGTTACACCCTCTACTGTGACAACAAAGTACACTGGCATTATCATCTAACCGACAAATTCATCCAATGAAAAGAGATTCTAAAAAAGTATCTTGATATGGCTGATGGCACACCTTCATTCAATGCATACAGTATATTGACCTATGATTTGTCTCCCTTGAGTGTGACGTTAAGCCAAATCCCCTCCTCCCCCCTGATTTGTCTCCCCGATCACCATGTAAAACCATACCAGTGTTATCATGTTGTCGTGTTTTCAGATATTCCAACATCACAGAGGCAGCGGCCCAGGCATTTTATGGATATTTGATTAACGATGTCCTTCAATTGTACCAAGTTGTAAAGGAAGAAATTGTGAGTATCTAACCATGCCTTGGCTTTTGTATTATTTACCATTCTTACTTCAGTTTATCATTCGACTAGGGGCTGCTGTCTTTGCTGAAATGTTGAAACACGCTTTCTGATCAAATGTTGCAAGGTTTCCCCAGAAGACTAGGAAGTAATCTTAACCAAGTATCAATTATGTTGAAATGCATGTTCAGTACAATCAGACTGACAACACAACTCGGAGCACAAATAGACAAGGCTGTGTAGTGTAGCTTAAATCTGATACCAGCACATGTATGTAATGCAGCTAACTCCAGTGAAGGATCCTTACATCTTGACATTTGCTGCCGTCTCCTGATTACCTTGTCTATTTCTTACTGCAATGTCATGAAAACTGATCATATGTGTTCATTAAATGTCATTAAAAAGTCAAGATTATTATTTTTAAAAACTGTGGCAACCCTGTTTTCATAGTCTACTCTTTTTCAGCCATTTTCCACATTTGAATTCCCTATTTAATTTCACACATTATTTTGTATCTACTTTCTCCTGTCAACTGTGGTGTACTCTCATGGTTGTAGAGAAGCACAGCAATTGACCTTCTTCTGCTAAGCTTGGCATATAGACTTAACAAACTCGACCATGACTGGGCTCGCTACATTCCACCAGAGTAAGTTGAGTACGATATGATGAAAATTAAATTCACGTTTCAGCTGATGTCAAAATATTGCACAAAATTGGATCAATTTAAACCAGAGGAAGATCTCATCTGTGATAGTTGTTAATGGTAAAATACCGATAAAAGACCAATTACATCAAAACTGGCAATTGGAATAATTAATAATAATCAATTGAATTATTGTTATCTGAAATGTTTATATTTCTTATCTGTGTTGATTATACTGTAAACAGATCCCAAAGATGGAGAGAGCCCTTTGTGTCTCTCAGCCTTCACTGGACCATGGCCCTGAATTGCAGTGTTCCATTGTTGATCCTGGAGGCTATGGCTGGAGAAAAGGTAACTGGAATTTAAATTGCACGTGTGAAGTACAAAAGTTGGGAATTGGCAAAACATCTTCATTTTTGTTAGTCTCGAAATATTTAACTGGCCTAACCGCAAATGCCGGGGTTTTTGTGGCTACAAATGTAGCCACATTCAATTTCTATAGAGAAATGTAGCCACATTCAATTGAAAACATATCACTGTCATAATAAGGTAATGAATCCTTCGACAAAATGATTTAAAAAACTTTTTTACAAACATCGATAATCATTGTATGCGCAGAAAAGTTAAGTTACTCATGGCCGTTCAGTTCAAAGCAGGAACTTACCTCGGCATTTGCACTGCACTCGATGGAAACATGGTTTGTTCTTGTTCACTGTTTAGCTCACTGCTGAGTTGCTTAACCAAAACCCCGCCTGTACCAAGCGGTTAGCCAATCGCTAACCTCGTTTGCGGGGGCGCGGCTTTATGATACAACAACAACGAAATATCGGCATGCGATGGATTTATATTTGTGAATAGTTTCCATCCATACAGTTATTTTTTTCAATAAAAATTTGATGTTATAGGATGTAATACTATCATAATCATATACTAATTCTGCGACAAGCCTGCGGGTTCCGATAAATTCGACATCAATCGGTAAATGCGAGGTGAGTGCAAGGCCTGGACAAATACCAATATTTTTCTTATTCTTGGAGTTGGTCTGCATGGAAAGTGGCTATATTTACACACTATTCATGTTTGCCGAGCCATTTCAGTTTGTTATTTATCATAATGAAGGCATTATCTGAAATGTGACTACACTCTCTATAGAGGAATTTTTTAGCCCACCATCATCAGATGGTGGGCTGTTCAAATCACTTTTTGTCCGTCGTCAGTCAGTCAGTCCGTCCGTAAACAATTCTTGTTATCGCGATTTCTCGGGAACTACTTTATGGATCTTTCTCAAATTTGGTACACAGGTTCCCCTTGGGGTCTAGTTGTGCAAGATACCTTTTTTGGTCCGATTCGGAAATCCAATATGGCCACCAGGCAGCCATCTTGGATTTCCCCATGAAACCTTGTTATCGCGATTTCTCAGGAACTACTTCATGGATCTTTCTCAAATTTGGTACACAGGTTTCCCTTGGGGTCTAGTTGTGCAAGATACCTTTTTTGGTCCGATTCAAAAATCCAATATGGCCACCAGGCAGCCATCTTGGATTTCCCCATGAAACCCTTGTTATCGCGATTTCTCAGGAACTACTGTATGGATCTTTCTCAAATTTGGTACACAGGTTCCCCTTGGGGTCTAGTTGTGCAAGATACCTTTTTTGGTCCGATTCGAAAATCCAATATGGCCACCGGGCATCCATCTTGGATTTCCCCATGAAATCTTGTTATCGCGATTTCCCAGGAACTACTTTATGGATCTTTCTCAAATTTGGTACACAGGTTCCCCTTGGGGTCTAGTTGTGCAAGATACCTTTTCTGGTCCGATTCGAAAATCCAATATGGCCACCAGGCAGCCATCTTGGATTTCCCCATGAAACCTTGTTATCGCGATTTCTCAGGAACAACAACCGCATGGATCTTTCTCAAATTTGGTACACAGGTCCCCCTTGGGGTCTAGTTGTGCAAGATACCTTTTTTGGTCCGATTCGAAAATCCAATATGGCCACCGGGCAGCCATCTTGGATTTCCCCATGAAATCTTGTTATCGCGATTTCTCAGGAACTACTGCATGGATCTTTCTCAAATTTGGTACACAGGTTCCCCTTGGGGTCTGGTTGTGCAAGATACCTTTTATGATCCGATTCGAAAATCCAATATGGCCACCAGGCAGCCATCTTGGATTTCCCCATGAAACCTTGTTATCGCGATTTCTCAGGAACTACTGCATGGATCTCTCTCAAATTTGGTACACAGATTCCCCTTGGGGTCTATTTGTGCAAGAAACCTTTTTTGGTCCGATTCGAAAATCCAAAATGGCCACCAGGCAGCCATCTTGGATTTCCCCATGAAATCTTGTTATTGCGATTTCTCAGGAACTACTGCATGGATCTTTCTCAAATTTGGTACACAGGTTCCCCTTGGGGTCTAGTTGTGCAAGATACCTTTTCTGGTCCGATTCGAAATCCAATATGGCCACCAGGCAGCCATCTTGGATTTCCCCATGAAACCTTGTTATCGCGATTTCTCAGGAACTACTGCATGGATCTTTCTCAAATTTGGTACACAGGTTCCCCCAACCTCCCCACAGCGCATGCTCCATTTCGCAGGCTCCAATAACATCCCTGCCTCCAATAGCGGAAGTTGACCTTTACTACGTTGCTATGACGTATAGGGGAAACCAACCAACGCACGGTTCAGTTTGAATCCGACCAAACAACTCCTTTAGTGTTGGACATGAGCGAACTACTTTTCATATGCTCTGTCCAGATAAACAGGGAAAATTATCTCCAGATAATTCTTTTTAACGCTAGGTCAACGGAGGTATTATGCAGACTTGAAAAGTAATCAAAATTTTCGTCAAACATCTATTTTACTATATATGATGTCACTGCCGGCGATGCGCGCGAAGGCCCCGAATCCGGTCCAAAAATCTGACTGGTGGCTGGGGTGTTATTAGACCCCCAGCGAGGTGGTTGAGGTTCCCCTTGGGGTCTAGTTGCACAGGATACCTTTTTTGGTCCGATTCGAAATTCCAATATGGCCACCGGGCAGCCATCTTGGATTTCCCCATGAAATATTGTTATCACGATTTCTCAGGAACTACTGCATGGATCTTTCTCAAATTTGGTACACAGGTTCCCCTTGGGGTCTAGATGTGCAAGATACCTTTTCTGGTCCGATTTGAAAATCTAATATGGCCACTAGGCAGCCATCTTGGATTTCCCAGTGAAACCTTGTTATCGTCATTTCTCAGGAAGTACTGCATGGATCTTTCTCAAATTTGATACACAGGTTCCCCTTAGGGTCTAGTTGTGCAAGATACATTTTTCTGTCCGAATCGAAAATCCAATATGGCCAGAAGGCAGCCATCTTGGATTTCTCCACGAAACCTTTTTATCGCGATGTCTCAGGAACTACTGCATAGATCTTTCTCAAATTTGGTACACAGTTTCCCCTTGGGGTCTAGTTGTGCAAGATACCTTTTTTGGTCCGATTCAAAAATCCAATATGGCCACCAGGCAGCCATATTGGATTTCCCCAAGAAAATTCATCGTCATTTCTCAGGAAGTACTGCATGGATCTTTCTCAAATTTGTTACACAGGTTCGCCTTGGTGTCTAGTTGTGCAAGATATCTTTCCCGGTCCGATTTGAAAATCCAGTATGGCCACCAGGCAACCATCTTGGATTTCTCCATGAAACTTTATTGTCATTTCTCAGGAACTACTGCAAGGATCTTTCTCAAATTTGGTACACAGGTTCCCCTTAGGGTCTCGATATGCAAGATGCCTTTTTCGGTCCGAATCGAAAATCCAATATGGTCACCAGGCGGCCATCTTGGATTTTCCCATTTTGTTATCGTGATTTCTCAGGAACTACTGCATGGATCTTTGTTAAATTTGGTACACAGGTTCTCCTGGTCTACGTTGTGCAAGATACCTTTTTCGGTCCGAATCGAAAATCCAATATGGCCACCTTGAATTTCTCCCTTGAAACATTGTTATCGTGAATGCTCAGGAAATATTTCATGGATCTTTCTGAAATTTGATACACAGGTCCCACATGGGGCCTAGTAGTGCAAGATACCTTTTTTAGTCCGATTCGAAAATCCAAGTTACGCTTCAAATTAATACGGTATTCTCGAGTTGTGACGTTGCATCACAAGAGTCGGCGGATCAAACGGTGGGGTATATTCTATATATTGACTATAGAGAATATCCATACCTTCAACTTCCATATCAAGGAGTTCAAATAATTCAGAATTAAAATGTATTTCTTCAAATTTTAAATCAGTTTTCTTTAGTCCATGCAGTAGCAAGTGAGCTGCTCCACCCTTTCGTCTGCCGGCGGGTCGGCTACATGAAGGGACGTCACTCTTGTGACTCAATGTCACAACTCAACAACTGTAGACTACTGCATGTTTTGATCCAAGGGAGATAATCAGGATTCAGGCACTTTTGAAGTTTCAACATTACTGCGCAGACCGGATCCCTTGTACCATCTTACTATTTTTGAGCATGGTATCTTAAAAGAGATATCTCAAACTAGCCCAGTAAACAGAACAGAATTAGCATTCGTTCCTAATTATGAAATCTTATATGTTTCATAGCTCATGCCAAAGTGTCAAAGAGATTGGTCCTCGCTTCCAGTACCCAATGATGACACGTGCAAAAAAAAATTAAAAAAAAATACTACAAAACAAAGGCGAAGGATCCTCCGTACATGTACTTTCACTTTCAGACTAACTTTGCTCATTTCTTGTATTATAGCAACTGACATAAGTACAGTTTCTAGAAATCTTGAAACTCCTGAAATCTGGAAACTTAGAAATATTATATCTTGGTGTTTTTCAGTGTCCCTTTTCCGATCTTTTTCGCTCAGATTCAAAATTCTGTAAACAAAATTACAAATCAATCGTTTTTTCTTAGTAACAATGGACAAAAAGATCCTCTAGTCATTAGCTTACAATTATCGGACAATGGTGGGCGCCAAGATCCTTCAGGATCTCTCGTTTTGTTACAAATGGGTACCCATGCTAAATTAGTTCTTTGAGTGGTAGGGATCAAGGTAGGGGGGGAACCACCCGGATTTTGGTCAATTGATGTCATTTTGGGGTCACTCTTTGGGTCAAATAAGGTCAAAAATGGGTAAAAATCGGTTATAAATGAACATCCACGGCATTGTTTGTTACCAATGAGTATCCAAGCTGAATTAGTCGTAAGTAGTGTAGAGTATCAGGTAGTCATAGGCAATACGTTTATTATAAGAATTAAGGTCATTCTAGGGTAACTTTTGGGTCAAATGAGGTCAAAAATTTGTGAAAATCGGTCATATGCACAGTACTAATTGTTACGATTGGGAATTCCAGTTGAATCAGTTGAATGTAGTGTAGGGTTGGATGTTGTCATCGCTTATAGTTAATTATTAGAATTAAGGTCATTTTAGGGTCATATTTGAGTCAAATGAGGTGAAAATCGGTTATAAATTGAAATTCACAGTACTAATTGTTACGGATGAGTATCCAAATTGAATCGGCAGTATGTAGTGAAGTTTAAAATTAGTCATAGATAACAGGTTAATTATTCAAATTAAGATCATTTTAGTGTAACTTTTTGGTAAATGAGGTCAAAAATGGGTACAAATCGGTTATAAATTAATATCTACAATACTAATTGTTACGAATGGGTAGACGGAATTACTTGTATGTAGTGTAGGGTTTAAGGTAGGCATAATAACCGTTATGTAACCATTATATTGTTTGTCGATGATTATTTTTCTAGCTGATGATTGTACGAATAGTTCCAAACTAGGCCCATAAATAGTTAGATCGATCTGTTTTGTGAAGGGGCTTGGCTTTGAGAAATTACTTTCAGCTCCATCTAATCAAATATCGTGAATGGTTGGTCACCATTTTGAATTTAACAATGGTATTCTCAGCTGAAGGTTATGCAAATAGAATAAAAATGGGCATAATGTAATAAGCTATGGCGTTATTCTGCTCAATTTAAACAAGTTTGTACCTGGAATAAAAATATTCTAACAGTTTTAATCGGACGACTAAGCAAATAGATTCAAAATGGGCAAAAGGTATCTGGCTGTGATGTGGGACCCTTCGATTTTGATAAATTTGCACAATCAACTAAGAACAATCCCTTGATATACACGAGCAACATGGAAAAGCAGGAGATTCAAATAACCCCACACAGCTGCCATATTGAATTTGAACATCGTATTTTGATCTTAGGGATATGCAAATGGATTCAAAATTGGCATAAGTTCTTAGGCTATGCTAAGAGATCCCTCTGTTTCATAAATTTGCACAATTAGCGAAGAATAGTGTCTTGAAGTCAATGAGCAACATGAAAAAATATGATTTTCAGATGACCTCATATGGCCACGTACCATTTTGAATTTGATCATCAAATCTTGATCTTTGGGATATGTAAATAGATTCAAAATGGGAATAGAATGGTGGGCTATGCTTAGAGATCCCTCAGTTTTGACAAATTTGCATAATGAGCTAAGAATAATGCCTTGAACTACACGGGCAACGGCCAAAAGTGCGATTTTCTGATGACCCCTATGGCCGCCATTTTGAATTTGACCATCAAATCTTGATTTTTGGCATATGTAAATAGATGCAAAATAGGAATAAAATGTTAGGCTATGCATAGAGATCCCTCGGTTTTGATCAATTTGCGCAGTGAGGTAATAATAATGCCTTGAACGTCACACGAGTAACATGAAAAATGTGATTTCAGATTACCCCACCTGTCCGCCATTTTGATTTAAAACATCATATTTTATGCTGAGAATTAAGTAAATAGATTCAAATAGGCGAAAGATACTAGGCTTGATGGGAGATTCCTTTGTGTTAACTAATTTGCACAATGGGCTAAGAATAATGACTATTATATGAATAACCTGAAAAGGGCGATTCATGGATGAACCCACATGAGTGCCATTTTGAATTAACGCATGATGGTTAATCACTAGAATCACAGAAATAGGTTCAAAATTGGCCAAATATAATATTCCAAAAGCACGGAAAGTCTTTGCACTCGATTTTTAATCGACATTCTGGTGATACTGTGAATGTTCAAAAGAGCATTAACTTTCCGAACCCTCTATCACCCAGGCCACAAAGAGTTAACTCAAACTAATTCAAACTCTAGAAAGAAACCCTCGGCGTCTCGGACCAACAAATATATTGATCGGAAAGGTCCAGTCTACAAGAAAATGGATGTTACCAAAATTCACAAACAAAAAATACTGAATTACCCTACACTAATATCTAAAAACTCATCAAGTATAACTTCTTCAGATTTGATACCCATTTCTTTACAAGGAATTTCACATAAAATTGTTTTAAAATGTTTTAAGGTCCATCTTTTGGCCATCTTTGGATGTTATTTGACTTCGAAATGACCTGATAATGACCTCAAATTGCCAAAGTTGTCTTAGTATCCACCCTACCTTGAACCATACTGCATACAAAAGTAAGTAAAATCACCATCATACCTTAGTTTCTGTAAGCAACTTTCCTTAAACGATCCATGTATTCCGAACTATTACTACTGCGGCCAGCGCGACGCACAGGTCATCCATGCTCAGCTAAGGCTTGGCTGCAGTTCTCTCAAATCGCACATGTGGAAGACACATATTAGATGATGCCTCATGTTTATGCGGTGCAAACCGCGAGGACACCAACCATTTCTTACTTGTCTGTACACGTTACACAAACGCGCGACAAGAATTACTTCAAGGCTTACCTGAAACGAATATCAGCTGTCATACACTTCTTTTTGGAGATAAATTATTGTCATTACATGAAAATACTGATATTTTCAAACGAATTCACAAATTTTTACTAAAATCTAGACGATTTTCATAACTCACCAAGTCTTCGCTGAGCATGGATAATACTTCCTGACTATCAACTAGCTGTCATTAATATTATTAAATTATTGATCGATCACACACTGTATTTAAATGAGTCAGCTATGATGATGTTATCTTAATCGTTAAATCTTTTTGTCTGAATGTTGCTATATAACCAGTGATGCGCCATTCTCTGTTTTGTAAATATGTTAGTGTTATTTCTGTCCGTAAACTATCTTTTTATGTAATATATATATTGGGAGAGGCGTTGAGATAGGCTAAGCCTGTTCGCCAATCCCAATTCACCTTTTGTGAATAAATATATTGTTTAAATCAAGTAACAAACAGCACAAAATATATGAAATAAAACAGCATTTTTGACCTCATTTGACCCGTAAAGTGACCCCAAAATGACCTCAATTCCAATAATTAACGAGCTAGCCATACCTGTGCTAAAACCATACAGAACATAAAACCAATTTAGCGTGGATAGCCATTGGTAACAAACATCACAATGGAAATTAAGTTAGGAACGGCTTTTACCAATTTTGACCTTATTTAACCCCAAAAGTGACCCCGAAATGACCTTTAACGTCCAAAATCCGGGTGCAACCCTAGCACACAAAGAACTTAATTTAGCATGGGTACCCATTTCTAACAAACAATGCCATCAAAAGTTACATTTCGTGTCCTTGGCTACTATTTGGCAGCATCTGGCTCGCAACTGATTAAAACAGAGAAAGACTTATGTCTAGAATTGTACAAAATGTTCCTGGAGATGATACATGTACATGGAATTTGGTTAGATTTCTTGACAGCAACTGACACTTGACGTCTAGATGTGAGGGACTTGTGTATAACTACTGCAAAGTCTTTTTGGAGTTCAACTTCATCAAGTTTATGATCTCCCATAAAGTAGTCCAATTCAAGAAGTTGCTGTGGCCGACATAGATAACTTTGCATTTACCCAGATTAAATAACATCAGCCACTCGTCAGACCACTGTAGAAGTGAGACTAGCAATTAATAAATGTCTGTATAGCTCGATCATCGTCCTCATTTGATGAAAAACACTTCAAGTTTGCTTCGTAAACCAAATTTAATAATTGAGGCTGTACACATTCGTCAATGTCATTCACATAGACCAGGAACAGAGTAGGCCCTAACACTGCACTGAGAACTCCACTTACATCTGGGCTCCATTTTTACACCTCAGCCCATAGGGCTGTGGGGTCTTGTCGTTGCTATGTATGTATGTCCGTCCGTCAGTCCTAGCGTCCGTCCGTCCGTCAACATGTTCTTGTCGGCTGAATATCTGCAGATCTATGAAGTCGGGCCTCACCAAACTTTGGTGAGAGCTTCCTGAATGTTGACTGATGAAATGATTAGATTTTCAAATGGCTATAATGATTTTATGATTTTTAATTAATTTTTTTATTATTTATTGATGGTTCAGCTTTTTGCACTATTATCTATGCCCATCAACATGTTCTTGTCCGCTGAATATCTGCAGATCTATCAAGTCGGGCCTGACCAAACTTTGGTGAGAGCATCCTGAATGTTGACTGATGAAATGATTAGATTTTCAGATGGCCATGATGATTTCATGATTTTTAAATATTTTTTTAATTATATATTGATGGCTTAGCTTTTGCACTGTTATCTATGCTCATCGGGAACCCTTGGTTACATGTTTCATTGTGACTTTTGAAGGTTCCCTGATACAAGAAAGCCTGGTCCATTCAAGATTATCATTGGATGGACCCCCCAATTCCCATTTATCTGGGAGCTTACATGATCAACCTATGCACTACCCTCGGGAGGATTTCCCCACCCCTCGGACACTAAATGTTATTGGACTTTTTCCTATCCACAGCTTCTCAACTTCATGTGATATGTATGAGATGCAGTGTACATTGTTTTTTACACACACACACGCGAAAACATCTAAAATGTATTCCTTTATAGTAATAACTAACAGGTTGGTGACATTATTTTATTTCAGAAGTACAATAGGAAATAACCGGCGGGGGGTGTTCCCACAGCATGGAACCCCTGTTAGGTTTGAATTTCGTGTCGGCTTAAATGAAGGACAAGATTTTTCTCCAATTTTGCTACATCGATTTATCGGAAAGCTTTTGCACAAACCATATTTTATTTCAGAAGTATAATATGAAATAACTGGCAGGGGAATCCCTGCAGTATCGAACCCCTGTTAGTTTGAATTTCGCGTCTCCTTAAATGAAGGACAACATTTTTCTTCAATTTTGCTGTTAAATCATTGTATTCTACATCATATGATTTATCCTAAAACTTTTGCATGAACCATATTTGTGTCCACACATTTAACTGGTACAACATAATGCTTCAATTTTCGTCACCAAACATGTTATTGTACCTTGGAAATTATTTAAAACGAGTGATTAGGAGAGTGTCAATCAGTGTGTTTCTAAGCCATTAAACTTATCACACTTGTGCAATGCATAAATTGCCACTGATAAAGCTACACTTTCTTGCATGCTGTAATCCCAGCACACCACTCACGTGAAAACAAAGTCTATTATATACGGTACAAAAATCACAGAAACTGTATCCGCAAGGCTGTATCCATGGATTGTTTGCAGGTTCCAATCCCAAACATTTTTTTAGTGAATTTTGACGCAAAGAGCCTGTGATCAATCACAAAACAGAGGTTTATTAACATGAAATTCAATACCCAGCTATGAAATCGGATCGATAGTGAGGCTCCCAGAAGTTTTTTCTATGAGTATTTTCTTCAGAAATCCGTTCAAATTGAACAACAACAACACTTTCGTTTTTTGTTTGATTTGAGTTGTGGGCGCCCATACGTTTTCCGGAACTAAATTGGCTCTAGATGCAGCCCTGATCCTACTTGACTAAAAGGCTGAGGGGTTCCACGCTCCTTTTAGGTGCTTACCTGCAATTCATTTTTTTTTTTGCAGAGTTGTGGCATCTTCATTTTACCAAGCCAATTTCTACACTCCCACTTCTAACTTCACTTGATATATCTGGCCCCTTCAATGTTCAAAGAAGTTATAAATCGACACGAGACGGCACTGACCGCGAAAACATTTGAATTTCGGAATGGGTCGTAGAAGAGCGTTATTGATTGACCTATATAGCGGGCTAATACAAACACCATATTAGGAGGAATTGAGGAATTGACACAAGTTCGTCGAACGTTCGTAGGTAAAATTTACACCTCGGATTTTGAGCACTGAAGGGAGTCTGATAAATCAAGGAAGGTTCGAAGTGGGAACGTAAAAATTGGCTGGATAAAATGAAGATGAGTTGTGGCCGCTGAGACAAACGTTGCTGCCGATTGTATAGCCAGTCTTCAATCCAGCCCTGGACTTTTCCAGGATACTTTACTAGGGTGTAGTTCCCAAGATACAATTGTGTATCTTAATTTCGAGATGCCAACCTCTAAATGATGTCAGGAGGAGACATAGGTCCCAGACGATTAGCTAAAGTGATACCAAAGCGAGGGGATATAGACCTGTCCACGCTGGAGTCGGGGACTTTACTGTCTGCACTGCTGTTCCCCACAGAAGATGAGCTCTCCATCAAAGACATGAAGCGGGAGCTGGACAACCTGCATACTACCATGGGTTCCTGTGCACGTCTGTGACCGCCATGGTGGTGAATGTCCACGGTGTTGGAAAGCTGAAAATTCAGCGAAGAGATGACTCGACAAGAAAGATGCCAGCAATAAGTCACAAAGCTGCAGAGACTCCACAGATTGGTCGAGTCGAATCTTGGTGATGAGACACTGCCGAAAAGGTACCGAGACGAACAGCTTTCAGTGACCTGGGACAAGCCGTTACTGACACCAGCACCAATGGGGAATCTAGACAACCAAAGACAGCGATTGTGAAGACCGCTGCCTGGGATGGTACACTGCCGTGGTGAGAGTACTTGGGTCATTTTGGTCATTGTGCCATCATAATTGAATGGTTATACTTGCAGAAGGGCCAATACCTGGACATTGCTTTACTCATCACACACACTTGTTGACAAAAGAGGACAGTGACTTGGAAAAACAACACCTGACACAACAAGACATCAAGACGGGAAATGCGATTCCTCCAAGACATCCACCTCTTCATACTCATGATATGTTCTGGTAATACGCATGCAGGCCGGCCATCTTCAGGCCTTGGATGGAGAGCTCACCTTCTTTAGGGGACGGCAGTGCAGACAGTAATGTCCCCGACTCAAGCGTGGGTAGGCCTAGAAGTTCCTTTCACTTTGGCATCAAATTAGCTAGCTAATTGCCCAGAGCCTATATCTCATCCAGATTCTCCACATCGTTAAGGGGGTGGAGAAGAGCAATCTAGAGATACAGTTCGTCTGGGAAATATATCATAGTATGTTTGCAAATATATAATTGTGACGACCCGTATCTCCTTGTTGATACTAAGGATGACCGTTTATTAAATCAGCTTTCACCCTTGACACCATACTGCAGATCAACAGGAATATGGAATGTGTGCAAGTTACAGGAGCCCAGCACCCGGCAAAGTATTCAATTTGTATACTACTGTGAAATAATGGACAATATTATGTACGAGATTACGACGACACAGTCCAAATTAAGCCAGTATCTACCTATTAGTGAGTCCGTGGTGATTCCGGGGATTAACCTGGGATGTCGCAGTGCACACCGCACGTCATGCTAACAATAGGCTTCCGCTCCTTAGAGAGCTTGTCATAAGAGGCGACCAACTGAGGCACCTGTGGGGTTCCCGGGTGTGAAAAGGAATAGGACCCCAACCGTGTGGTTCCCGGTTGTGAAAATGAATAGGACCCAACGTTGTGATATGATTAAAATATAGTGGAAAGCGACGTTAAATCATATTCACTCACTCACTCACTCTACCTGTGAGTGTACGCAAGACAGGCTGAAGTGAGACGTATTCGAGCTATCCAATGGGCCCTAGTCTGCTCTGCACTGGTGCTTGATGGTGTAGTACATTCGACCTGATTTCGGGATACTGGCAAATCGAGGTGGTTCTGAAAGGCAAGTAAAATCGCCTTTGTTACGCGGCCGAACCTTTTCCAATTACGGGACATGTCATTCGGAATTGGTTACGACTCTGAAACAATCGAAATGCTAATGGGGGTTGATTTTTCTGGCCTTCATTACGAGGCATGCTTGGTTTATCTTGATGACAATAATTTTCAGGCGTACCCGCAAGGAGATGATATGGCAACTGGGAGGAAGTCTTCGAGACATTGTAGCAGCATGGCAAGCCATCAAAATGTATCATCGGGAAGCGGCAAGTTCTTTACTTGGGCTATGTGATGATGGAATCGGCACTGATCCAGAGAAAATTTGGACCGTATGAGACTGGTGAACACCTGGGTCGCAGATTGAGGTCAGATGTTTTCTTGAATGTCAGAAAATTTGCTCCCCTACACCACCCGACAGAAAAGAAGACGCTACTTCTGTTGGACGGACAACGTCACCCAGGAAGCTTTGGTCACTTGAGACTGCACCGATGCTGACCATGCCGGATGTTTGCAGTTCATTGTTCCTGGATACCGACGTCAGCAGCTTTAAGATTAGCTCTGTATTGTCCCGAATGATCGACAGGAATAAAATGTCATCGCCTGTGTCATTCGGGTTCTATGCAAGAGGGATCGTACTGAGTGACAAGACGAGAATTTTCATCTAGAGTGTACTTTGTAAAATGCTTTCGGCATTTTCTGTTCAGCCTTTCTGTTCATAAACAAAGTTTATACTTTGTATTGGCCATCTTTGAGGTGGCTGATACGACTTAAGGGGCCGTAGGGACAACTAGCGAAATGGATAGAGGCCCTTGATGTCCAAGTCTTTGACAGTGAACATCATCAGGGGCAGACAGAAGTATGCAATTACAACACATATAAGGGAAGTGGGAAGAGGTGCCGACATACTGACAGAGCCACATGACTTCACAGTATAGTCTTCCGGTTAACCTATTCTAAAGCACATACCAAGAATCTAACGGTACAGCCGACGACTTGAGCTGGACAGCATGCAAAAAATGTTGACGAGCCAGCACTGATGAAATGGTGCTTCGGTTTCATTACCTCACTCATACCCTGATATGGATTCCCTCGTCTCTGTGTATTCTGGGATGCAACTTTCATACTTAAACCGTTCTCGAAATTTTGACCTTTTCCATTTTTATGATGTCAATTCCAGTACAGTCCAGTTGTAAACACGGGTATGTCATACCCTATGCTGACAAATCCTCGACAAGTCAAGAGTAATTGAGCACCCATTTACCATGATAGTCAGCGGTCCGATGGGTTGTAGGAAACTGTCTTGGCTTACGAAATTTTAGAGGAAGCTAGCATGAACTTTACTGACGCCTATCGTTTGATGCTTTGGTCAATGGCAGACCGCCATTGAGAATACAGTTTAATTCTCGGCATTCCCAATGATATCAAAGACACGTATCACTTCAACCTGGCGCAGACCAATGTCGTCGTTCTGGATGATTTGATTGGTGTTGTAAAGCAAGACAGATATATCTGATCTATGTATCAAAGCGCACATCACAAGAATCTAACCGTAATCTATTTAACCCAGAGTCTTATTCCTCACGATAAGGCGTCTCGGGATGTCCAAAAACTGTCAATACGTCGTGATGTTCAACAATCCTGATCAACGATGTAACGCCATGAAATTGACTAGTACATGATTGGAGCTTGAATAACATGAACCAACGAGAATTCTCGCCTTATCCCCATGATGCGATAATTTAATGAGTTACATATCAGCAGCTGTCAATGAGTTACAAATCAGCAGCTGTCAATGCCCCACTATCTCTTGCCTCACTTAAAGCCCCTACTCGGAACCCAGCATTATACTTACTTCCCTCATTTTTACAATATCAGGAGCCTAATGAAGTTGAGCAAGTTGCGGTTCAAAGGAACCAGTTATATTTCCCATTTACGCCCATATTAACATAAATTTGAATAGCTAATGACCTAAATCTAAACTGATTTTCAGTTCTAAATGCATTGAAGCTTGAGAAACAGAAAAATAAGGGGGGAAATGCGATAGAGCATGCCGATTTTTTTTTCTATATCGCTCAAAAAGTGGGTACCCCCGCCTACCCGAGCCCAATTTTGAAAGCTTGGCCCTGTGCGATTTTTAAATAATAGGGATCATGTGGATCAGTTCAAACAACTCATCTGATGTTAATGGATGATGCTTTCTTAGTAACCATACCTGGCCTGGGAAGCTGGAGGGGGGGGGGCGGGGCACTACCAAACTTTCTGCGTTATTTCAACAACAAAAAATCGAGCTGAAACTGCGTGACTTTATAGTTTATCATATTGGGGTCATTTTAAGCCTATCTGCGTGACCCCCGAGAAGAGGATCATGGGTAAATTCAAGATGGCGGCCATGCGGGGTCCCAGAAAAGTGATGTTTCAGTCATATTTCTTCAAAATTTCTGCTTTTCTGTGATGAAAAATCGGCAAAAACTATTTTATTTCACATCACATTAATATTGACTAATTTATCATGCTGTTTTGCGGAGAAATTGCATAAATTATAATTCCGAAAATCTGGCCAAAAAAATCGACCAAAAAATGTCGTTTTTGAAAATGACGTCATCAAAGCGGCCATCTTGGATTTTTTTCACATTTTCTGGTAGAGCTTGACCCAAGGGTAAGTGTGGTAAGTTTCAGCCCCCTAGCTCAAGGGGTAAGAAAAATAATTGCCCCCCCCCACCAGGCCACGATAGGTCCCAAAAAACCCAGGCCAGATGGAGTTAAATATTATACATAAACATTATTTCTTAATCAATTGTGAGATAATGCAATTATCAAATCTATTATGAAAACAATGGTCCTACTTCATTTTGCTCTGTTTAGTCCCCTATTATACATTATAGGTAACGAAAATATCGCTATGTCGTGTCATCACAGCAGCGTCCGTTATGGGACAAAATGTTAGCAGATGTGGGATTACAAGCGTCTAGTTACCCTCCTAGAGACATTTGTAATTAATTTGTAATTTTAGATAAAAAGAAGTTCAACAATTTGATTTATTTTGCATGCCTTGTCACACCGGTTTGACCAGAATGAAAAATAAGTTTATCTTGTACGGGAAATTTCTCACCTTGCTGATAACAAATGTCTACATAATCACGATATTCTGTAATCAAAAATCTCTTGTGGAAATTATTCAAATGTACATCCAAAATCATGTCTATCCTATGTGTTGCCACCCCATGGCAGACTTGAGGTTCAATTAACTGTTGTGCTATTTATATTTTAATGTTGGTTGGAAACGTCTCGTCTTGGTTGCAAAATCTTTTAAAGCTGTGACGCATTTACATGGATTTGCCAGCCTTTTAAATCAATATGGGTTCGGCACATTTGTATTTGATAAGATCTTTAGAAAGAAGAGATTTTCAGTAACCCCATAAAGGCAGATATCGCTGAGACCAATATGCCGCAGTTTGAGGAATGTATTGGAAGCCTTCTGGTTTTAGCGCACGCGAAAGGAATAATTCGCACGAAAAGACGGAAGCCATTATTTACGTCCCCTACTGAAAGATTTTGCTGAAGCCCAATTGACATATTGTGGCACGGAACCGATTTTCCAGATTTCTGAGGAATCCGACGAAGCGTTTCGAGTTGATCACGTGCAAAGACATAGATAATTCGCACGGACAAGCGCGGAAAGACGGAATGAGACCTAGTGATGCCAACTTCATTCAAATGTTGCTAAACCGCACCACCAATCAACATCTTGTCGCAAGGATTCGGAGGAATCCAAGAAAGCGTTTCAAAGTGATCGCTTGCAAAGAATTCGCACGGACATCCACAGAAGAATCGAACGAAACTCATTTTTAAGTATCACGACCTCGTTGTGGCAGGAGACTAAAATTGCCCTACACTAATGACATTAAATAAAATATATCCGTGTGACGTTCTAACAAAGTTAGATGCATCTTCATGCCCAAAATCAAGGTTCTAATGTCAACGGTTCTTCTTATTTTGCCGACGAAAGGATTCGGATGGACTGACTCACTCATTACAGGACAATTTGCAAATGAGAGCCTACTTCGTAGGAACATCATATGTGTGATTCTTATCCTTATTCATTTTTCCCTTTATTACTATTTGACAGAATCAAAGAAAGCTTTTTATGTTCTATTTCCATACTGTAAATAATATATCCCAATATAAGTTCGAACTTATTTTCTGATTTCTAAATGCATTCAGTTTATTCGCTTGAGATACAGATAAACATTTCTGATTCAAAACGGAGTAACACCCCATTGTCACATATGAACAATATAACTGTACGTCGGTATAACGGATACTTGACGATACTTGCATCTCGTTCGATTATTATTTCTAATTTCAGAGCTCCCTTGGTTTACTCAAATACGCAAAAGAGCTGATATCAATTTAGATATTATTATTATTTTCATTCGAATATAAAATTGGCATTCCCCATTCAAATCAACATGCGATAATACCAGAGCTCAATATTAGAAACCATGATGCATTCAACTTTCGATATGGTGGTTATCATGAATTCACATTTCGGAATGACATCGAGAGATTAGACGAAGTATTCTGTGTCTGAGTATCTCAATGAGATACACCACAATGGACAGGATTATACCGATGGCTAACAGATAGAACACACTCTGTACCGTCCACAAATCTATTGCGCTAGCCTCCGTTTTACGATGCATGCATTGCGTACTCTTTGGCATCCATCTTTTCTCCCACTTGCGCACTAGGCCCGTCTCGTGGAACCGTAAAATTCTGTAAAAATTACATTATTAGAAGTTGAATGCGGAAGAGGGTGTCTCTTTTAATGAGAACCGAACGAAGTACACCGACTACGTATTGCTTCTCAAACATTGCCTCGTTTTTGTGGATTTTTGTTATTCTATCAAGGGATGATTTCCTGGAACTCACAACCAGCAATAATATATCCTGAAAACGGGAACCCAGTTACTCTTATTCAAACATAAATGGGTCAATTCCCATGGCATCCGGCTATCTTCCACGTGGTATTTTTAGTGCGACAGTTTGGCGGCGGAAAATGACACTTGGACTAAGTAACATGATATAGCCTACGAACACCTTCCACGTAAATTTTTGTCAAATTCTTATTATTAAATTTGTTAATTAGGGTATGTTGTGATTCCATAATGAGGCTGAGCGATCCATGTCGATGATCATGATTTTGCAGACCCGATAGGCCTACACCTCGTGGGATGACGATAAATTTTGGGTGGCCCTGAAAAGGACCGTTCCGAGAGCGACATGCGTTTTTAGCGGGATTGAGACCGTTTCCGAGAACCGTTATGATATCATGCGGTATTATCACTCAGTGATAGATGGTTTTGAATTTCGAATAATATTTGAACAAATATATATCAATTTGTGTATTTCAATTCTGGTTCATAACTGTGCAAGTTTTAAATGCACACCCAAAGCCTGTTTTATCGAACTATTTGATTTGGCTGTTTCTGTGGTGGACACTGACGGGGAATTCTGGAAATGAATTAGAACACGGCCAATTTGTCTCTTTATTTATGGTTATATTTCAAAGGGTTGACGTAAACAGAGAAACAATAAATTGACAATGTTTGGCGGCCTCGGACTTGACAATCTCGACTTCGGACTCCAAACTATATGCATCGTCGGATGAATGATGTAACTAGTTTATTGAACAGAAAAATCGTTTGGCTTGTATCTGGATCTAGTTTCAATAAATTTTAGTGTACATTTATTGAGATATCTACTTCTAAGTCGCTTGACTTCGGTCTCGGAGCGTCGATTCCAAGGATGAGGAGGGAAAAAAGAATAAAAATGAAAAATTTGGCGCGGCCGAATATTTCGGGCGGGCGGTGATGCTAAGCAGGAAACTTTTTTAACCAGCCTAACGTTCGCGAATTACGATATTGCCCTGTACGTAGACTTTTGGCATGGAGTGACGAGCATACGAGTTTTAGACAATAGCCCCAAACTAACAGCTAATTATCTTACTGCTTGTTAATAGTCTATCTGTTTCCGTGTGTATATATTTATTATCACATAATAAGGATGTATGGAAATATTGATCCTTGATTTCACATTTTACATCATCAATCCTAAAGTTGTACAAACCACCATCTTAGAATTGGCCCGGATCGTTTCGGACACAGGGCTAAGTTGCCCTGTTGTGTCAGAGATATATTTTTAAAAAATTTTAATTTAAGTTGCTTTCTTAATTTTAAAATTTTAATTTTTTCCATATTAAAATTTCTGGGTTTTTTTAGAATCACTAAATTATCATATAGCTTACTATAATACTCATACATGGCCATATTTTAAAGCGAGAGCCCGTGTTTGTCAAGCATGGAAAATTATACTATATACACTATATATAAAGACCAATTTATCTGGTAAGCAATAATTCTCAATTATTCCTAGATGGTATGGCCTATTCACACACCAGGCTAACTGGAAATTTTGCAAGATTGGAATAAAAATGTCAACCTGAACAGTCACCAGGCTAACTTAGAGTCTTACGAAAGCTTTGAGCGCTTCAGTATTAATTATCAATTATTCGGGTCGGTTTTAATCATTTCCGAAACGCCAGATCTGAAAATATTCAAAATACCATTTGTGAATTTCTATAAAACATCAGTAATCCAAAGCAAAGGTACACATCAGAATAATTTTACTTTCTCCGCTGCTGTGATAACAACAACCAGCAATAATCTTCAAAAGCCCCTACAATGCATATTAGAAATCAGGGCTACAAACCGGCCTCGTTTTGATAGGATCATGCACAATGCTGATGTTTTGATTTCGCATCCTGACTTCGCGCTCCGCATTGGTTTGATTTCGCATCCTGACCTCGCGCTTCGCATTATTTTGATTTCGCTTCCTGACTTCGCGCTCCGCATTGTTTTGATTTCGCATCCTGACTTCGCGCTTCCCATCCTGACTTCGCATCCTGACTTCGCGCTTCGCATCCCGACTTCGCATCCTGACTTCGCGCCCCGCTTTCAGTCTTTGCATTGTATTGTTTTGATTTCGCATCCTGACTCCGCCCTTCGCATCGTGGCTTCGCCACTTCGCATCCTGGCTTCGCGCTTCGCATTGTTTTGATTTCGCATCCTGGCTTCGCGCTGCATGTTTTGATTTTGCATCCTGACTTCGCGCTTCGCATCCTGGCCTCGCGACTTCGCATCCTGCCTTCGCGACTTCGCATCCTGACTTCGCATCTTGGCTTCGCACTTCGCATCCTGCCTTCGCATCCTGACTTCGCGCTTCGCATCCTGCCTTCGTTCTCCGCATCCTGCCTTCGTGTGTCGGTCCAGATTCATAACACAATACAGCGATGTCCCTTCTCGGCCATCATACATTCGTATTTTAATCGCAACATTTAATGACTGAATCAATTTCAAGATAAATTTTAATAAAATGAAAGAACAGCTTAAATTAGAAAGATTAAATAGTTTAATAATCACAATCTCTTGATCACAACAAATGATTCGACTTAGCTAAACTCGATCGCCACCTGAAAAACGATAAGACAAACAATCACCGAAACTGACGGGGTTCGCAATAGCAGCATTGAGGTGATTCTAATAGACGTTCTCTAACTAACTACACTGTGCAGATTGGTACCTAGTGAATAAAATTACCATTAACTACTTGGAACCATCAGTAATATCTGTATTGCGTACCTTAATTACCTCAACTATACTGAAAAAACCCCAGATCCATTTATGTGTGTCTGTGGAGCAGTGGTCTCAAAATTACACAGAAGCAGAAGAGGACTAGAATCAGCCGGAATGCAGCCATGGATGCCCGGAGGAGAGTTATAGTAAGCAATAAAGGGGTTAACTACCAATAACGGTTTTCCGGGCGGTGTTATCTCCCATTAAAAGTAGTGAAAATATTGAGGATGGCATCAGCCTACTATTAATTTCGTTACTTGTTATGTATTAGCGTTAAAAATCGGCAAAAATCCAGAAAATTCACAATGCATAACTCCACCTGGCATGTCAATATTTACCTTGTGGGACATTACCAGTGGAAGTCTTGACAGATGTTGACCATGGAAATTTCAAATTACCGCCACTGACAGCTGATTGGTGCTACAGAATGTCATTCAATTTGTAAACAGGGAGCCTTCTCACCCTTCACTGATCATGTCTTCACCCACCATGCTTTTTCCAAAGTGGCCCAAATCAACACCAGGAAGTACAGTTTGAAGACCCATCTGCAAGTTGAAATATCAGATGTATCAGAAATGCTGAAAAATCGCAGCTCATAAAATCCATAAAGATCTGCTCTCAAATTTCTAAACAATGTAGGTCGTGGGCAGTGACCCGGAAGTGATTAATTGTGATCTGATGCCGGATTACCTAACCCACCATACCCCTCGACTGCGCATGCATGGCATGAGGTCGTTTCCGGTCCAAAACATTCACATCGTCGTCTACTAAAAGAGCGCCTCAATATGACATCCTACTCTCTAAAATAATTAGATTGAAATTCAATCTATCCGATTGAAATTAGTGACCAATCTGGTATTGGATTGAAAATATTCAATGTAATAGATTGAAAACGATAAAATGAATCTGTTGTAGACAGAAAATTCAATGTATTAGATTGAAATTTTCGATCTAATTGATGGAATATTCAATCGAATAAATTGGTCACTAATTCCAATCTGATAGATTGAATTTTCGATCTAATTATTTTAGACAGTATACGACCCATGTAGACCATGTTGGGCTCGCCTAAACGCCTATGACGGACATTTCCACATACAGAGATGTAAAATCCGTATTTTCGCTTTTTTTTCAGGAAAATCCTAGTTTTGCATCTACCATATCCATTACTTGACAAACCTCGTCGAGACAGTGCACCGCTCCTTGGGACCAATATTGGCCAACCTAGATCCATTTGACGGAGGTTTCCCACATGTTCCTGTGTAAAGTCCGTGTTTCCCCATTTCGTCTACCCAGCTTATGTACGGCTCATAGCGTTGGACACACCGGTTCTCGTCAGATCACCGAAGTTAAAGCTGACATGACTTTATTTAATGAACGAATGGTAGCGAAAAAAATATTCACAGATTTTAGTTCCAGTTGAATAATACCCGGCGGAACTAATCTGAGTGCCGAGTTCACGCGGCTAGTCTGCCAACTTCTCATCCAAGTGCATTTACCTACTCCGCATATATAAAGCCTGAATCGACTGGGGACCTTGCCAGTAGGCATGTCACCCACTTCAATGAAAAACATAGTTCAAGCATGAAAATCTGACGAATTATTACTTACCTTATCCCTCAATCATCAAAGGTAAGTAGTCATGTATATGTCAATACATATTGTCTGCACAGCTGGAAATGATGTCTGTATTTTGTTCAGAATTTGGTCCCCCATGTAACAGTTCTGTGAAGTCCTGCAAGGGAGAAATAAAAAATAATGCAAAATATTGGACTAAACAGTCAAATAAATATTGCACAAGTGAAATATATACATAAGGGATAAATACCATGAAGGATGGCTGCTAGCAGAGGCTAGTAATAACAGGATTGCATTTCAAAGTTGTCTAACAGAACAAAGGAATCCAGGGAATGGTCCAACATGGTTGTTCTTGTGTGCCTTCAAACAGCAAGTAAAGGGAGGTAATTAGGGTAAAAAGTGAGAAAATATGGTAAAGTGGAATGAGGCTGGAAAAGATGGGGATGAAAGTAGTACTGTCCTGCAGTGTGTTCACCTGTACTATAAATCTGTGACATTAAAAGACGCAGTTCCATAGTAGATTAAAATTCATCCCCATACAAGAATCTGCAATTAAAGTGCAAGGTAATTCAGAAAAGTCATAAGTGGAAAAGAAATACATGTATGTATGGCAATATAATAAACTGGGATTGGAAGATGGCCCTGAGTCAAGCATGTAAATATCATATATTGTGATATGATGACGTTTATTATGTAATGATAAGTATCTACAGATTTGTTATAAAATATGGATTACATGAAAAATATCCACTTACCAGGGTGCAACACTTTACACACAATATCAGATGATGACTGTCACTATACATGTACATGAATACCAATCCAATGATGTGAGAAGAAATAA
Organism: Hanleya hanleyi; assembly: GCA_036873755.1. Taxonomy (NCBI): domain Eukaryota; kingdom Metazoa; phylum Mollusca; class Polyplacophora; order Lepidopleurida; family Hanleyidae; genus Hanleya; species Hanleya hanleyi. The sequence goes on from JAVTVY010015837.1 coordinate 33,297, forward strand.
CAATCCATCTGAAATAGATGAATTTGAGGTACAAGTTTAAATTATGGGAACATGGAGAAATTCAATTTTTCGGCAATACATCAAACTGAATGTTTAATTTGATGGAAAAGAGATAGTAATATGCTTCATACTAGCTCAGTTTTAGGACAGCAGAAGAATAGAGGTTCACAAGAATGTGGATAAAGGTATAAATCCACCTACCAATAATCACTTTTACCTTAATAATGTTTACCCTAATATTGGTTCCACAATATTTATATGTTATTGTTAAATTGTATTTTATACAGCTTAATTATAAACCTGAAAACTAATAGCTATAATGGTGACAATCCATATGTGTTATAATGAATCCTTAATAGGTACACTCACATATACAATCAGCAAAAGTGTCCAGCATCTGAAATCAGTGTGGAGTGGTAGGTAACACAATTGCCTGTAACAGACAGAGATGGATAAATATTAGTAATGGATAGTGTGAAGCAAGTAGAACACAGTTTCAATCATGGCAAAATGCTCTTTGGTTGAATGTTCATCTCAATATTGAAGAATTGCATATTACCAACTGGTTAAAATCTCCTCATTTCCAATGGAATTATGTACTGACCCATCAAGACACATGTACCGCCTCTAAATTTCCTTAACAAAAACACAAAATTTCAATATTATACATGTTTATGCAAATTCAAGAGGACACCTTTGCAGAAATGGAATTATTTTTCCCCAGGTGCATTGTATGACCATCACCAAGTCGTATGTGTGTGGTTAACAGAACAATATAGTATTGGGCATAGGTATATGAGAAATGAATGGTTAAAATATTGGTGGACAGATGAGGCCAATTACGTGATAGTGTTAACCAGTGAGACAAGTGGGAATTGTGTGGAGAAATCCATATCAGTATGGGGTCATTATCTGAACATATGTGCCTAATAGGCTATACTTGTAACAGTGACTTGTGCTGAAAAGTAAAACTTCGGATTAATATGCCAAACAGTTACAAAATTTATGGTCTTCAAATACTGTTGACTCAAGAACATTTAGTACTAATATTTTGCTAAGTGATGATAATGAACAATGGGAAATGTTACTGCAAAGTGTGTATCAGAAAGATATTAAAAGGTGACGTGACTCCGATCCAACTGTTATCCTGGTAACCTCGTGTTGTGATGGTGTTCCGAACAGGGAGGAGTGAGATGGTATATGCGTCCAGTGAACCACTTTATCTCTAACTTCCATCATCAACAAAATCCAGATCTTTCCTAAACCAGTCTTTCTCAATCCTCCGCCGAAATGTTTCCTCTTCCCCATCGTAAGAGACCTCATACAGATCGTAGATGGAATTTGTTGCCATATTGTCGTCATCATCATCCTTCTCAGTGGGCAGATCTTCCGCAGAACAAATTCCTAGTACTGTACCGTTGTACCATTTCCTAGTATTCCCAACTTTCCACCGATGGCGTATCCGTTTTCCAACAGGGTCTGGAAACTCTCCTTCCCTCTTCACTCCTTTTCGGCAGGTAGCAGAAGAAACATCATCTGTCATTGTATGGTAGTTGCACAAGACATCTTTATTCCCTTTCAACTTCGTCTTTCGCACTTCCGGATCAGCAATAGTCGGTTGCGATGATGCCGAGAGAGTTGCTGATAAGTACTCGTGATATTGTGTGATGATGCACTTCAAGTTGTTAGCCAGTTGTTCACAGGAAAAGGCCTTCCCTAAACGGCTGAACTGAAATAATGTCTTCGGTACACCAGGGGGGCAGACAATTGTCTTATAATACGGGAGCTGAGATTTCAGAGCTCGCAATAACTCCTTACTGTTAGTGTGTTTTTCCACTAGATCATTCACCTCATCCTCAGTACGGCATTGGCCCCCAGCATTATCCACCTCATCCAATGTCTTCTGACGCCCAGTGGCTTGTTTGGCAACTCTCTCTTCCTGCTTATGCTCCTTGATTTTCAGATTCTCCAGACGTTTGATGTGGATGGCTCTTTGCCGTTCGGCCCACAAATCTTTAAACTCCCTGCATCTGCTCCTTGCTGTGCTTAAAATCTTCTGACGATCTGGTTGTGCGAGGGTTTGCAGCCAGGGCAAGGTTTTATTATAAGCCCACATCACACTTCCTTCGACATTCTCCACACTTGCATTCGGTTTTATGTGCCGAAGGTACTTCAAGTAAGCGAAGTGGCTCTCACCAATGGAGTTGCTGGTAGGAACTGAATTTGACTCGGCTCTCAAATCATCACTGGATGTTGTATGTTCACCTCCTGGCAACTGAGAGGAGACCTGGCGTGAGTATGTGACAAGACAGTGAGTCGCTACAAGACTCACAACTTCCATTGTCAAATCCAAATGGTCTTCATTGTCAGATGTAGGCAGCACTGACAGATAAACTTCATTCTTGTGTGGAGGCTTGTCTTCCCATACAGAATAATTCTCCCGCAATAAGCACCATGGATTGGAGGATAGTTCTTCCAGTGCTGTTCGCAGTTTCTTCAGATATGGATTCAGACCCAAGATGTGGCTCGTGTCTGAACTCATCACAAGTACGTGGAAAGGAGCTGTGATCAGCACGTGTACTAAAGCAACACCTCGCACACAGGCCATGAGTATATCATCCTGGAGATCTCCTCTTGCTGCCTCCATGAGTTGATTGGTTTGGGTGACCTCTCCAAGAAACTCCCTGATATGGCGATGATGGTGGTAAAGCGCCGAGGAGTTATGGAACATAACATTGAACCGGTTGTGGGCAAACTTGAGGAAATGGCTTTTTATATTCCTCGCACCCATCCAAGCCCTAAAATCCTCTGGTATACCAGCAGCTGGATGACCACTTGGCGTCAGAAGGGAACAGTTTGCTTTTTGCAGCTTCCACTACGGCGGAGCTGTCCCGCCTGCAGTTTGGTGGCGTATGGGCCCTTCCTAACGAAACTGTGCCTTCTGATGTCAGTATAAACTCATATGCTGTGACAGCATTTTCTGTGGCATCTGCAAGGCCCAATAATACGTGGAGAAAACAAAACCACTGATGCAGCCGGACGGTTTGTGTTCGCTCTTCTTCTGTGAGGGAATTCCACGCTGTTTCACTCCTCTCCAGCAGAGACAATCGCAGACGTTCAAAATCATCCTTAAACTTCTTATTGACTATACTTTGATCCGACATCAGATTACGAATTGAGAGAAGCATCTTCTCTTGTATGGTTGCTTTCTCTGTTGGATCACAGGTAACCAGTGATGCAAACTCTTGAACACTTCGTTCCAGTTCATGGAGTTGTGTGTTACTATCACTGTTCACTGTTTCTCTTACAGCCATGGCATATGTCTGGGAAGTTGTGCCCAACTGGTAAGCGAAGAAATGTCGTTGATGGTCTGTGGTCCCATTGGCATGTAAAGTTGTATTTTTCTCATTCATCATGACATCAGCAACCTGCAGTTTCCCCACAATGTTAGCCTCCATAAGGAAATTTTTAATGGTGGTGTCTGATGGTATTTTGGAGAATTTGGCACCAAAAACCAAGTCCCAAACTCCCCAAAGCCATCACTGTCTGGCGGATTTCATCTGTATACCTGAGTGGTAGTAAAAGTAGACACAGATACCAGTTGTCCTCAAAATTTGCATAACTGTGTGTCACCACTGCCAGTTTTGATCACGTGAGCGAAAGTTGCTGTTGATACGCACAATATTGGTTAAAATGACATACAGGTTCAAATGTCAATAACTGTCACATGACCGAAACTGGCGGTGTCATCACTAAGTTCAAATGCAAATGTTGAGGTCAACTGGTATTTATTTCCACTTTTACTACTACTACTTACCTGTCATTCTCCATGGAATCTATTTCCAGTTTATCCGCAGCCAAAGATTTAGTTTTGTCAATATGAATGCCAATCTCCCTTTCTTTCTCCTTCTGATGGCTCTGTCAGCATCTGTCTTATGATGTTCTGCTCTCTTCCGTAGATGTCTACATCTGGATCTCAGGTAATTTTTCTGATGAACAACCCTCTTTTTCTGCAACCTCAGGTTCTTGCAAATCTTCTGCATATCGCACAGACTCTTCTCCAAAACACTTATTCGCTGCCTTTGATAACGAATGCGCACATTGCGACGTTGTTCCCTCCGAGCATGATTTTTCTTCATCTGTCTTACTTCTGCCTTACAGGATGCTAATCGTAATTTGTACATATTACATTCCTCACATTGGTATTTCTGCTCCAAGTTATCCTTCTCATGTGTTTCAGATGATTCCCCATTACTCACCAACTCACTGGAAGCAACATCCACTACAAACAAATTTGGATATATATCCCCATACTCAGCAGTGTGACGTCCAGGTACACATCCCTCCTCAGAGGTTACCCGGGATGCTGCTATGATCGTATCAGGAACATCTGCACTGATATTACTGTCTGAGATGGTGTGTACAGGAATGCTTGAATTATCAGCAGATTCATGGCAAGATGCAGGTGGAGTGTCGTCTGAATGCAGTGCACCTGATGCAATAAAAATACTACTCATGAGTTTTCTCACTTCTTCTTTCTTCTGTCTCCTTAACAGGGATAGATGTTTTTGTTGTAGGGCATTCACTTTATGCCGCACACTTTCCTCCGATAATTTTTCCAGTCCTAACTGCTGCAAACATCTAACAAATACTTTCCACTGGTACTGTTGTCTCCACCAGTAGTTACGCATTTCTAATATCATGCCATTTGATATATGTCCTACTTTCCTGCTTTGACCTTCTTCTAGAAAAGCAACAGTAAGTTGATGGGCATCACAAAAATGGCCAATCTTGGTGGTTGTAGTATCAGTTTCCGCCCATTCTGGTACGTTACCACACTTTGTGGACTTAGCTTGTAATTTCCTCCTAATAGTAGAATAACGTGGTAGGTTTTTCACTTTGATGTCAGGTTTTAAAACCATTAGTATCTGGGTTAGTGTGCTTTGGAGTGGAAGGTTACCTTTCATTTCCATTTGTTGAATGATATCAAACACCATTGTCTGGCAACCAGAAATCTGTTTGAATTAACAAATTTATCTGTCTCAGAAATACACTTATTAAGTGTATCACTTAAGGGGGAATAACAGTAGCACGTCTGACAGACTAATCGAAGCCATTTTGGGGCGCCCAAACTAAAACATGAGGGTGAGACCCACAAAACCCCTCTGCTTCCCCCGAGCAATTGATAAATATGCTGAGAATATGCAATGTATTATCTAGACATTTAGTTTGGGCAATCATATATGGCGCAGTCTGATAAGTTATATGAAATGGATCATGATGTGGGACTGTCAACATCCATGGAAGCTGTGCGAGCACATGTATTAAATGGTCTAAATACAGCCTAATATTTGGTAGCAGTACTTGCACTAGTGTTGCTTTCAACCTGTTCAGAGAGGAGAGTTTTTTGGGGGTTTTTTTTCGTTTGGGCGCCCAAATTCATGGCACCCAACCCGTTATAATGGATTCAAAAATGGCCTGGACCAGTCCTCGGCTATATCTACTAATCATTCAGAATTGTCCTTTTCACAGAATATCATTAATCTCCAGATCTAACAGCTACATTCAAGCAAATATGACAAGAGGGTCATAACTCTGTCAAATATGGGCTGAGCGCAGTCATTTGGGATAGGCATGTTATTATACCTATAGATAAAATAAGTTCCCAAACTTTGGTCGCTTCATCTCGAGTGGTTTTGACTGAAATGCAGTAACAAACTGACGGGCGCATGCCCATGGCGACGACAATACCCTTACCAAAATCTCTCTCTGGAGCTGGTGAAAGCAATATTCATGCAAAAAATGTTGCGAAATATGAACTTGTCATTTGTCATGCTGCATTTACACCATACGCCAATTTTCCTAAATTAACTCACCGGACACTCTACGCCGCGTATGGAGCTATCCAATTGTCTACCTCTTAACTATATAGGCATTATGATTTACAATGCAACTATTCAGCAGGTTAGACTGCGACTTACAATTAATTTTTTAATAACATTTTAGATGTGTAGGGGCCCACCAATGTGTATTTCACAGAATTTTTAGCTTATTTTTTTAATAAATATTTAATATATATTCCTCTTCATATTCACTTCATTAACCACAAAATTGCTGTAGGTGTATTGCTTAGTGCCTCTATATGAATTTCACATTACAAAATGATTGAAAGATGAAATGATTTCTTTTTCCATATTCCTGATAATTATTTTAATATTTTCCTCGTGTGTGTACGTCGACATCATTGAAATGTCGCAATTGTGATTTCTTTTTATGTTCAGTGTCCAAGGAATTAAATAAAAAGCAAAAGATGGAGATGGTGTGGAACATTTTGGTTAGCAAGACATGGTGGTGCGGTTCCCCCTTAAAGTTCTTGGATGGAGGCCATCTCCGGACCCATCAAGACCCTCTGACTCGAATTTGGTTCATGAATAAACATTACATTGATATTCCGCCAGTTCATTTTGACACTAAATCGGACTGAAATCAACTTCAAATTACAATAAAATAGCTCATATTTATATAAAGATAACTGACCTGGTATGTATAGATCTTCAATCAAGCGATCAATTTGTTCATGCGTCCATGTGGCATCACTTTGCAGGCCGAAAACCGCATCACAATTGAAAGTGACGTCCTCTTGTTGTAGTTATATCTGCGCTATTCACGCATCTTTAGCCACGGTTTCGTAGCATGGCAAACTATGTGCCAAGTCATATCAATAGCTCGCACTGACACATAAAATAAACATTTCTGCCCTACTTCGATTTTTAGACACGTTGAATGTCATAGCGTTTAACGCATTGATTTTCAAATAATTATTTCTTAGCACAAAACCTCTATTACTTTCAACACTGCACTATTGAATTCCGAATATATAAATGAAATATTTGTATATGCTAAATATTCGGCTATTGCTTTTCCACATTATATCAATGTTATGTTGTTGTTGTTGTAAATAAATTCTAGTAAATAGTTCGCTTAGAATGAGGTCATAGCTCTGTCTCCCTCAGTTCAGTGGGACCGGAATGGCCGAGTCGACGAGGTGTCCTCGAGAAAGTTATTAAGTGGCATTCCATTGCCAGCTCGACGATGATTTCAGAGGTAAGTATATGTTATTATTTTATTCATTTGGGCTCTCACCTCGCTGTTGAGGTAGGTGTAAGTTCGTTTCATGGCATGTTTGGCCATTTTTCACGGAGTATAAAAATGAACAGTTTGGGCTTTCACTTTGAAAACCTGGCGCCATTGATGACGTCATCTACATCTCTATTGCCAGTCTGAACTGACACTCCAACTGTTCACCAGCCAAAATTCGAGCTCTGTGTAGCATCACATTCATTCGCAAACATTATAAATATATCTGATAAAATGGGTAATGAAATCGGAAAGATCTGACAACTAAACACGATTTAGACATACCTTTCATTATTTCTCAACACAATGAAACCTGTTGCTCTTGTCACCGGTTTCTACAGCATTGTATTTCAATTGATCTCACTCGACGAAGAGGGTGCATGAAGCGAATCTTCTTCACTTGATAATTCTTGAGGCTCTACACGATGCACTCCACATGCAATCTCTTTTTCGATACCCGGTATGACGATACTGCTACAGGCCAACCCATGTTGACCGTTTACTGTGAATGGGAGACTATTTGTGCAAACCGGAATGGCAAATTCCAAAATACGGAGTTTCAAATTGAGAGCCCTTATTGCGATTGTCAGTCCGTCCAGTATTTTGACCTATCCACCAGTTGTATAGAAAGGTAAAATCTTTTAGCTTTCATGGTTGGGAAATTTGACGTATCTGACCTCCAACCCTTGGCCTTCAGTCACTATGACCACTTGAATAGGTCACTTCCGGTGACGTGAAAAGTAGGACTTCGGAAATGGCAGCAGATCTCGACGAATATCCGGAAATACGAACTTTACATCTAGTCAAATGGGTCTAGATAAACCATCTTAGGTCCACGTGGGTTGTGCAGGGTCTCGTATTGAAGCGTTTGTCGAGGGTTCTTCGGGCCGGGTTACTGGGAGGTGGATGCAAAATGGTATTCTGGACAAACACAAAATTCAGATTAAAGGGAACGTAAACTCTGGTGAACCGTGCATGGCCAGTTAAAGCTTTTTCCTCATAGAATCCAAATCGTATATCAGATATTTTTTTACAATTTTTTCAAAGCAGTACTAAACGTTTTAACTTCGTTACACTGAAACAACATAGAGGCCTCCATGTTTGAAGAATCGTGACGTCAGCGGACACTAGTTCTTCTGGCTCTGGAGGTAAAAACGCGTCAATTGGCATAGGTGCAGTATTCGAGACCGTAGCCTTACAAACATGAACGAGGATGATAGTGCGACGTGTCGGGATTACCTGGTACATTGTGACAGCCAAATGCAGAGCAGCCCGGCATCGTAGAATATCTGCTAGAATCAGGCCGTATCCTACATCAAAGCTAATTTATAGCATTGCCTCTGTTAGTCGGGGAACGGAGGAGTGCATGAAAACTACCATATGCGACCATGTTATCTCGACGCAGAGAATGTCCGATGACGTAGGAGATTATCGGCACAACTGAATTTCACGCTTTCCCATTGGATAAAAATCCTGCCCAAAATAAACATGGCGGCGCCCCTAAGAAATTCCAAAATCGCGATATTTTCTATGTTTGCGTCTGTCTCATTCATTGGAAAAAAATGAGAACAATTATTTGTCACGATTTTTTTAATCTATCGGGACTGTTGTATAATTTCCGAGGTGTTTTACCGCAGAGTTTACATTCCCTTTAATGGATATTACAGGACACCTCCTGCATGATATCGGAGTTACAGAACTAGATGTGACTGAATGATGGGGTTAGGTACAAATGAGTGAGTCACTGAGTTAATCGTGCCCAGCGCACGGCTCTAATGATGGGGAGTAAGATCCCTATACTCATACACCAAACTAAATCTAGCATCTAATGTCTTATCGCCTTGACGCAATCGAATGTGAGAAAGAAGGATTAACATCAACAACAACAGCAACGAGCATTTTGCGTTTACACAAGAAGCATTTTGTGTTTTACACATTTTATTTATCCCCTACATCATCACATGGCATCAAAGCTGTGGGATTCGCGATGGGTGCGGTAACCCTAAATCCACTTCTAATGATGACGTCATTTCTATGTATGACATCACTTACAATCTATATTGTATCAGCGGCACCCACAGGTGAGGACACATCCGTGAAAGGACATCGTTTTGGGCGATGACAGGACTTCCATCAAGGGTCAATGCCCAATCCTCAAGAAATGTGTCCATCTAGCCACAGAGCTCAGTAGCTGCGAAAGTGACCTCTGACCTAGCGGATTTCTGGGAGCGGAAACGGGATCACGTTCGTGCATGCACACAATTAATTTGCGGCTGAACTTTTCTTCAGTATGGCTGCGCCCTGTGAGGTTGACAATACCGCCCCACGGCACCAACTACTATTATTCAACATAGAAATATTTCTGTATAATTTGAATGCATTATCTTCTTATGATTACAATTAACTTCATTACACAATAAAATGCTATCGAATCGCTCGATTATCAAAGGCACTATTTCGTAGACGGCTCACTACGTGATTGCCATACGCTCCCCATGGGAGGCTCTTTGTTCGTTCTATGTGAAAGGCTAAGTGCCGCCACTACAGAAAATAGCCGAACGTGAGATTGAGCATGTATGTGCGATGACGGCATTGCGATAGGGCGATAAGCCGTTACGATATAGTGTTAAGGCGTTCAGGCTAGTGAAAAGCGTAACGTCGGGCATTCACACGCGTCACTACATTTCGTTGACTGTCAATTCCATAGTATATCATGTGATCATTTAGACCATTCAAAGCTTCTGATCTATCTTACTAGCGCGTTCGGATGTTAATACAGGTGTTTGCAGGGCATTACTGTGTTGCGTCTATAAAAGCAATCCCGACGATCACCAGAAGCTACGATATGATGACACACCAAAATCATATACATGGGTAAGGAGAAGCTGGCGCAGACACTGAAAGCGTACCGGCGGACACTGACAGACCATTGACTGATACTGCGACCCTACCGACTGACAACTGAAAGCACGGCCGCTGATAAGCAAACTACCTTCCAGGGAATGAAACTCAGCAATAATAGGGTGGTGGAAAACCATGCCGACGTGCTGACAAGTCGTATGACCTCAAAGACAAATATATACGGACTCCATATTTATAAAACCATAACAAGAACCAAAAGAGATCCCTGTGATTTTGTATCCCACCCAAACCTGAGTGAGGAAGACTACGAATCTACTTTATTTGATCAGATCGACAGTTACGTTACCCGAAATGCCGTCGACGAGCGTTCAATTCGAGATCCTGCACGACCAAAGTGGACCCAATATTGTGCATATAAGCCCATTTGCCTGGGTGTACGGTCCATTTTTCGGAATTTTGTGGATTCACCCGCCAGTCAGGTGATCAGAAATGACCGACGGCCAAAGGTCAAGGGTCATTTCCGCTTCATTCATCCACCCCGGTTTCCCAACAAAGAATGCTGAGAGATTTCACATTTCTATACTACTGATGGATGAGTTAAAAATGGACGGGGTGACAATCAGAATCAAAGTCCCTTTCAGTTTATACCTCCGTCTTTATGAATTTGCAATTGAATGCGGGCAGGCCTGATTAGTAGACATAAAATATAACAATTCTTACTTTGGAATGAAATTTCCGAATTACAGAAGTCGGTGTCAGAAAGCTGAATTTACAGCGCAATCGAAGTGCACCATATCGAGCCTCCATTGATAATCATGAAATAGAATGAACAGTTGCCCCTTCGTGTTTTTGGCGAGGGAGGTAAATTGACAAACAATACCGGAGAAGTCTGTGACGGGATAAACAAGTGTCTTTGTTTCGAGAATGGAGCCTACTATATTACAATATACAGGTGATCCATGTTTCGAGGAAAACCCACAGGTATATCTAAATCGTGTTTGAATAGTCATATCCCTAATTATATTACCCAGTTTTTTTCAATATATCTTTATATTGTGTGAGAGTTAATATGTTATAGCATATGATGCTCACAGTCCGAATATGTGCTGGTGACAACAACAACGGCATAAATATGATGTAGACTGGCAAGGTCCCCAATCGATTCAAGCTTTATATATGCGGTGGAGGCAAATGTACTCGGATGACAAGTTGGCAGAATAGCGGCGTGAACTCGGCACTAGGATTAGTTCCGCCGGATATTATTCAACTGGAACTAAAATCTGTGAATATTTTTTTTTTCGCTACCATTCGTGCATTAAATAAGGTCATGTCAGCTTTAAGCAACGCTAAGATCAGTCAATACTTGGATGGGTGCCCGGGTACTGTGCTGCTGGGCTGATCATTGTCCGGGGTAATAGGAACTGAGGGCGTTAATAATAATAGTTGCTACGCTAATGTCTCGCCAGTGGTGACATCTTGGGAAGTTAATAGTAGTGCTGACATGCGTCAATATGTGCTTTATTTTTTGTATATGTATGTATATATGCACTTTTTAAGAAAAAATAACGAAAAAAACTTTCTACATCATTATATTCCGACTGCAGTTTCGAACGTAATGTTCTTTTCAAGGAATACTGTTTTCAAATGACAGACTGGTATATATACAAATACAGGGCACAACGGTCGCTAGACGACGTGCCTGGCTTAAGCAAGCAGTGACTTGATAACATGCTGACATTAATAGAAACAGTTGGTCACAATAAACATGAAAAGAGAGATTAAAAGGGATAATTCAAACGAGTACAATACATGCAGTAAACAATAATCAAAATCAAACATAATTGGTCTGCGAAGCAGAGGTGGGTATTTTCATGATATGACATGCTTCAACAGTTTGATAAATACGTACATGTATTGCATGAAATCTAATTTCACAAAGTTGTTAAACAAACAAAATCACAAATATATTCAAGGTCTATGTGATCCGTTTAATTCGGAACCATACCTTTCTATAAACATCGTTTCTTTAACATCCAATAAGGCTTGGTTCTCATTTAGTACTTTGTAAAAAGGGAAAACTTTAAAAGAAGGGGTCAAATGTATGGCACACTGTCTGATGTGTCGGCTGACAGGGAGATGACAATGGTTTTCATTATTAATCTGTTGCCTGTGAACAGTTAATCTAGATCTTAAATCTGTGGTTTGACCGATATACTGTTTTCCACAGCCCTGACAAATCAGTGCGTATACAACATATTTACTGTCACATGACATGTTGAATTTAACCTCAAACACAGAATTTGTGTCATTGAATTTAATGCTAGGTCCTTCTAGTATATGGATACATGCGCCACATTTCGATCTGTTACATTTCGCGACCCGTGCATGTAACTGGCTTTCCGAAAAACGAGCTTTTGTAAGAATCTTCTTAAGATTTGGGGCTTGTCTCTTGCTATTAATAAAAGATGAATTGTTAACAATATCTTTCATTTTAGCACTATTGTTTAGAATAGGTAACGTGTTTAGCACTATCGGGAAAATTTTATTATTATTCGGGTTGTGTGTAGTGACGAGAGGTATAACATTTCCGTTTGTGGCTTTAGCAGATGACTGACGAAGTTCGCTTACGGACTGGGCAGATGCCTTCCTTATTCCCGTATCAATAAGGCCCTCTGGGTAACCTCGAGAGATTAAAGAGGTTTTCAGCTCAGTTAGCCGTAGCGCCCGAATACTGGGATCTATCACGATAGTGCAGATTCGGCGTGCCAAAATGTAGGGAATATTTTCTCTGGTGTGTCTTGGATGGTTGGAGTGGAAGTGGAGATATAGTTGTGTGTCCGTTGGTTTTCTGTAGATGTCTGTAGTTATAGTTTCCTCAGATTTCAAAATAAGAATATCTAAAAATGGAATGCTCTCGTCACTTGTTTCCATAGTGAAAGAAATCTGAGGATGAAGGGAATTCAGAATATCATGCAATGACTCGAGTGAACCATTTTCAAGGGGCCAGAAAATGAAGCAATCGTCAAGATATCTACGCCAGTTTTCTTTGAATATCTGGCCAAAATTATCTCCATAAGAAGTGTTTATCTTGGCATATAGGGTCAGTTCCAGGTAACCCATAACCAGAGTTGCGTAAACAGGTGCCACTTTGGTTCCCATAGCCGTACCAAGGACTTGCATGTAGAAACGATCATTAAAACAGAACGAGTTGTTGTTCAAAATGAATTCCAAGCTATCTAAGATAAAATCCTTCTTAAAACGACTGTGGAGCGTTGCAGGGAAATTATCGAGCCAGTACTTGACGGCTTCAAGGCCTAGGCTATGCGGAATGTTACTGTATAGACTGTTTACATCGAATGTAGCCATTTTAGTTTCAGAGTTCACTTGATCTGGTAGGCCGTTTAAGAAATCCAAACTATCTCTTACATAACTTTTACAAGCGTCTAGTCCGTCATTCATAATCCAGCCGTCGTCCATTAGAGAATATCCGCGTCCATAATCCAAAGACCTATTCCATTTTCCACATAACAGTATTAGCACCAAATTCAAAAAGACAATCATAGTATACATAAACATAGGCTTGTTTCCTGCAAGAGTTTTGTTTTGACATGGGTGATAAAAGGTCGGAGAAGGATATCTGTTAAATGGCTTATTCTTTGAGTCGGGGAAGATGGTCCGGCTATAATAGGTCTGAATTTAAGGTCACGGGGACGGGGAATTGCAACGTGTTCCGATTTTTGAATTTGGATAGCCAAATTTTATATATATATGTAACACTTATTTTAAAGTACCCTGTATCTTTATGTATAATTGTTTCCTCTTTTTATCTGCCACATGTGGCGCTATGTATAATACTTATTCATGGCAATAAAGAATCTATCTAGTACCCACAGTCGATTAGAGACCGCTATATAAATTCTCTCACGGTAGCACATCGCGCACACCTGGTCAGAAAAGAGACGGATGTACAGTCAAGAGTTGTCACTGCACGGTAAATAAGTTACTTGCACAGTCTGCACAACACGGGGCCTCGATTGCTACTGACCCTGACTCGACCTCCTAGTAAGCGGCGGGTTTACTGCAAGCTGGGATGAGTATAGTGTTTAATATTAGTCCCAGCTGCAAGCTTCTAAATACCTCCGTAAGTCTGAAAGGAGGAACGTCCGGAACAACTACAATATGACATCACACGAAGTGCCCTGTCCATATAGCACACAAGGTCCAAGGTCAACTCACGTTTTTCCCACCACCGAACAGTAAATACCAGTTCGGCCAATACAACACATCTCTTACATACTGTATCCAAGGATGATAACACTTATTTCCTCGTGAGAAAAGAGTCATTGTGCCACCAAACGTGTTAAATTTATTTCGTGACGGAATGACAAAAAAATCGTGAAGGGGTCACGGGTGTGCATTGCAAATCTTCTCGGTAGAAGAGCTTTATTTATTGCATATTTTCTCCACAAAAGTATTTCTAGGATAAATTTATCACTTCTAGTTTTTGTCCAATGTATATAGTTCCTGGCAAACGCATATCTTTGTTGCAAATGTTTCTAAATCGTATGCCGTTCAGTAGAATGGGATTGTTATTCCTTGAGAGTCGATCAGGTTTGTAAATCTTGGAGAAAAAATTCTCCCTCATGTAACCTGTACGAGCAGGACCAGTCGTGGTGTTTACGAGAAAACGAATCAATAACCGGGATTGCCCACTGGCATTCTGGCCGTCACCGTCGTTAACCCCTTCACTAGTAGAGATCCGGGGCTCGAAGAGATGATCACAACCCTATAAGGATGACTGACGCTCATGTAAAGGTCTATTATGGTATATTCTGCACAAATAGTATACGCGGTTACAAATAATAGCGTAGAGCCGCGTGGCTTAGACAGAATGTCTAAGGAGATGTACCGTTGTAATATTTACATATATGTACAGACACTAGGAGAGTGTATGCAAATAAACTTGACGTATATATACACGTGATATGAGAGGGGGTGTGCATATAAAGTTAACGGATACGTACACTTCGTGTGTGCATATAAGGTTAACGGATACGTACACTTGGTGTGTGCACATAAGGTTAACGGATACGTACATTTGTGTATGCATATAAAGTTAACGGATACGTACACTTGGTGTGTGCATCTAAGGTTAACGGATACGTACCCTTCATGTATATGTGGACCATAGAAGAGAGTGTGTGCAGTTAAGCGTGATGTTATATATATCAATAATATATATATGGAAGTGTATGCATATAGCTTTATAGTTAATATAGTGCTTTATGTCTATGCGCGATAAGGGCGGCCTGGCTGCTGGCCCTTCTCTTCTGGGGATAAGGGCGGCCTGGCTGCTGGCCCTTCTCTTCCTCCGTCGTTGGAACGTTACGGGTGTAACGCTCTCTCCAGGGATGGCACTCAGTCGTTGGAACGTTAAGGATATTACGCTCTCTCCAGACAAGACACCCAGTCGTTGAACCGTCAAGGCCCGTTGGAACGTTACGGCGGTAACGTTCTCCCCAATATATATATACCCTCAGGGATTGGAACGTCACGGCAGTGACGTTCTCTCCAGATATGGCCCCAATTCGCTGAAACGTCACGGCCCGTTGGAACGTTACGCGGTAACGCTCTCTCCAGATACGACATGCACCCAGTCGTTGGAACGTCACGGCAGTGACGCTCTCCCCAGAGACGTAACAAGCCGGCGTGTTCTTCACCCCCAGTCGTCGGAGCCTGACCCTAACTTGTCAGCTCACCAGTCTGCTTCCCGCACAGGTAAGTATAGCCCGGCGTCTCAACCCTTACGGCTGCTGCGACCCGTCTATAGACACGCCTGTGACTACACGACTTCACGACGATCTCTCAGGTAAGTACCACGCACCACTCACTCTCCGTGACCGTCAGGACAATTACTTGGGCATATATTGTATTACCATTTCATCTGGTACCGATGAAACATCCTTACTGTATGTCAACCGTCGTTGGCGACCCTCTGGGACCTTTTGCGACCTTCTGCGACCTTTGGCGACCCGGTCGCAGGTCTGTAGATTTCACGTTTAGTCAACGTTTCTCGGGAGGGGAGGTCTGTCTGTGCTGTGCCTTGTCTTTTCTTTACTGTCTGTAACTTGTATCTTGTCTTTGACCCCGTCTGTTCTTTACTGGCTGTAATCGGTGCCTTGGCTTGACTGTACAGTCTGTAAGTCTTGTTACCACTTTTACATCGGTAAAACGAAGCCCGCCTGCACCGTAACTTGCCTTTACTGTGCGGTCTGTGATCTGTATGTCTTGTCTTTTTCTGTGTGGGCTGTGCTCTGTGTATCTTTCTTTAATGTGTGATAAATACACATATCCTTCTTGTGGGATCTGTGTTCTGTAGCTTTCTTGACTGTATAATCTGTGATCTGTATGTCTGGACTTGTACTGTACTGTTTATGATCTGTGTGTCTTAATTTGCTTGTAATGTGTGATAAATACACATATCCTTCTTGTGGGATCTGTGTTCTGTATCTGTAACTTGTCTTTGGCCAGCTATACGCCGTCTGTGTAACTGTCTGCGACCTTTCTTGCTCCCAAAGCGTCCGGCCCAGTTTATCGATGTTTCCCGACGAAAACGGCTCGCCCGCCTGTGCCTTGACTCGCACCGCCCGCTGTAATAACTGCGACCGTTTCCATCCCGCATAGCGTTGCCCGGCCGTCTGCGCCGAATGAACAGGCTACACGATACGTCGTAGGATTATGGCAGGGGGAAACTTGGTTGATTTACCTCTGTACATCTGACGACGATACAGCTCACCAATCTCCAATGTACGAGTTGTCACAGCGAAACAGCTCACCAATTACCAGTATACGAGTTGTCAGAGCATTTCCATCATAGCTCTAGATTTGTATCTAATGCCGCTTATGCCGGTGCTAGGGGCCGTGTGGTCATATCATCCAAGTTGCCACATGAACAGGTACAATAAAAGCGTACCTGAGATACAACACATATCACGAATCGTTAGATTCTTGGTATGTGCTTTAGAATAGGTTAACCAGAAGATTATTCTGTGAAGTCATGTGACGCAGTCAGTATGTCGGCACCTCTTCCCACTACCCTTATATGTGTTGTAATTTAGTGCAGTTGCATATTTCAGGGAGTGGAGGGAATCCCTAACTTTTGTCATATACCGCTTCACGGTCAACAAGATCGACACCTAAATATTGTGGCTTTAGTCCCAGTGCAGCGGGATAGCACAGCAATAATGTCGAACTTATCAACCTACTGGTATAGACCTAAAAGCCGTATTTTATACTGAAGTTAGACCATGCGAGTTGCCTGAATGTGCTACGGGCAAACACATGTCTCATTACAGTATTACAAAATACCCCACAACTACACCAGACACGCCACGCTGTCGTGTTTCCTAAACTATAGTATAACCACAAACACGTTTCCACACCGAAAATGCGAGCTGGTAAATTCTCATTGGATTGGCGTGTTTTTACAGGTTACACTAGCTAAAGGATTGTACAAGCTTTTAGACTCCCAGGCCAAAACAACTGCATTTACGGCCCAACCGTAAATTACGCCGAAATCGAAAGTTACAGGCTGTACCTGGACGTGCTTTATCCAGCGCTGGCTTTCTGGTCTGAACACGCTCCCTCCGTCTGCTCGAGCTTATATAGCCGGGGCCACTCTTCACCCCCCGGAGCCGTTGCGAACACCCGGAGAATCGCCTTCACAGCGAAATTACAGTTCATAGTCCATAAATGGGAATGCCATCCCAATCCATAGTCCGTAAAGAATTTTCCACATAAAAGGCAACACATATCTCGCGCTGGTAAGCGAGAAACACGGGGGAATGCATTTCCGACCACTGGCGCTCCCGAACTGGCTCTTCCATCCTTCCAGCGATGACACGCCCCCCTCTGATTCGAACAGTCCTATACACAAACGGTTAACCGTTACATTCACAACACTTCTTCTGTGTTATTGGTGGGTTCCCGGGGATTATAGGAAAGGTATATGCAACACAGCATGCTGAAATGCATAAATATATATTTTCATCAGTGCTATTTCCTAAATAGATAACATATATTTATCAGAATTTTTGAAACCAGTGATCATTTAGAAATATTGTAGAATTATTCCATTGATCGCCTACAGCAAGTCACAGGTATTTGCCAAGTTAATTAGCTAGGGGGGAATCGTCAACTATATAGCGCACAAGGTTGCTCACTTCCTACGACCTACTCTCGATCATCTGTATACATCTTTACAGAAATTAGCCCACCTCTATATATTTCACCACACATTTTATTCTTTAGAGGCTTATTGTGCATGCTTCTGCCCAAAGATTGTCGTAATCCATCAAATGTGGGCCGTAAATCGTCCAAACACGCTGAATGTTAGTGCCCTTACAACTACCGTCATAACTTCGGCCGAACTCGGCAATCTTCATTCTATTGCAGTGCAGATATCACTCCGGGCGACTCTGTGCTGCGATAAATCTTATAGGGCGCGATTACAGAATAAATATACCCTGTGGTGTGACTGTCTTAGCGCAGATTTGAGGATTAGTATATCTATAGTTTTTATCGATATGTATTAAAATTAATACGTTAAAATTCAGGATTGATGTGGAATTATTCTAACTATAGTCTGTCCATTTTAATTAGTCGTCTATTTTGGAGCTTCTCAAAAATCAATAGTCAACTCTGCATAAATTTTCTTTTTTGCAGCGTATAGAACAAACTGAACTCTACAAAATGACTATCATTTCTCCATGATATCGATAATGTATCAGGCTTGAAATAACTTTGTAATTTTCTCCATACAAAACTTCAGTACAGTTGTTTCGTTGACCGGGTCTCAATTACATAGGGAGACGTCATAATATATTCATGCCTACTGTCACAAAGGTCATTGATGCCTAATAAAGTAATAACAGGCCGTCCGTGGGAGTGTCGCTAAAATCCCATACCCAGTGAAATTGCCAAATGACAAACGGCACACACCTCTATGACCGTACAGGGCATTGTTGACCTTTGTGCTGGTAAACACGAATATATTATGACGTCTTTCTATGTAATTGAGGCCTGATACATGAAACAACTCTACTGGAGTTTTATATGGAGAGAATTACAAAGTTATTTCAAGCGTGATACATTATCGATATCACGGAATAATGGTAGTGATTTTGTAGGGTTTAGTTTGTTCTACACGAAGCAAGAAAGAAAATGTATGCAGAGTTAACTACTAATTTTTAGAGACGACTAATTAAAATGGACAGACTTTAGGTGCATATTATGGTCTAAAATGGGTATATTTAATATATTTTATTCATTTGTATGTAGTTTTCAAACAGTTTACACTCTAGTTTCTTGCATGAATGAAGAACTAACCATGAAAAAAGGCGAACACTGGATTAATTCGGAACTGTTTCTACAGAACAAGAGATTATTTGCTGGACAAACTTTGCATTGCGAGAAAACATTAACTAAAGAAGAGAGATATTAGTAACCAAATGAGCAATGGAACTCTATTAACTTATCGTGAAGTGTACAATATATGCAAGCGGTATACAGAGTGCCACGGTTAACGTGTTGCGAATTTGACCATGCATAAAAAATTTATTTCCATATAATTTCTACGTTGTGATTTCCATTATTTTGGTGCTAGTTCAAGTTCAATTTATTGCTCAGAAACTTTACATAAAAGTATGGAGCACACACAAGTAGTATAGTAAGCGTATTTCAGGTCCGGTTTTCCAGGGAGGTAACTCTTGGTTCCCCTTTTTCCACCAGGGGGCGCTCTTGTAGGTATGACGTCACTTCCGGTCTGGGTGAATGGAGCGTCACCTGGGAACATGATAGGATATGTACTGACCTGTCTGTGGGATTTTTCCACAATGTCGTTCACCTCCGGGTCTTTTCGGATGGGGTTTTTCCCGCCAGAATTTCGCTGTCGTCTGCTTGGGGTTGTCACGTGCCGAACACCTGGCTCCCCGAATTGCAACATTGTTGCACGTTCGCTACAATGTTGCATTTCCCGCCAGAATTTCGCTGTCGTCTGCTTGGGGTTTCCACGTGCCGAACACCTGGCTTCCCGAATTGCAACATTGTTGCACTTTCGCTACAATGTTGCTAAGATGTCACGGAGATCAACGAAGAGACACGGAGATCCCCGAAGGAGGCGAGAGGGGTCCCTACGGTACCGATTGGGTCGTATGAGGTATCAATGTGCAGCATTCTTGAAGGGGCATCCGATGGGGTGGGTGTGGGGTTGAAATATCGTCATTCCGCGCATGCGCGGTAGACCAAGTGTATGGAAATAGACGTTATGGGGTCTAGGGGAGCCCCTGGTGGTCCGATGGAGTCCAGTGAGGTATCAATGTGAAGCATTTGTGGGGGGACATCCGATGGGCTGGGTGTGGGGTTGGAATATGGTTATTCTGCGCATGCGCGGTAGACCAAGGGTATGGAAATAGCCGTTTTGGGATCTAGGGGAGACCCTAGTGGTCCGATGGAGTCCAGAGAGGTATCAATGTGAAGCATATGTGAGGGGACATCCGATGGGCTGGGTGTGGGGTTGGAATATGGTCATTCTGCGCATGCGCGGTAGACCAAGGGTATGGAAATAGCCGTTTTGGGATCTAGGGGAGCCACTAATGGACCGATGGGGTCGAGTGAGGTATCAATGTGAAGCCTATGTGAGGGGGCATCCCACTGGGTGGCTGTGGGGTCGGAATATGGTCATTCTGTGCATGCGTAATAGAGAAAGGATATGAAAATAGACGTTTTGGGATGTAGGGGAGCCCCTAATGAACCGATGGAGTTGAGGTATCAATGTGGCGCCTATGTGAGGGGGCATCCGAAGCGCGCGCGCGCGGGTTACTCCGGCCGCAGCGCGCGCGCGCGGGGGTTATCCGACCGCACACCTGCGCGGATGAAATTTCGGATTATCCTAGGCCACTGATGGGCTACTTTCTCCACGGTGTTCGAAGCCAGTTTCACCGAATCCCCACATGTCTGTTATAGCCTTCATGCATTATGCTCATATAGAAAACACACAAGACAGGTTTTTTTGGGGTGAGATCTCGTTTTGCTATTTTTATTCAACAACAACAACGTGAGAACAACCACGTGAAAACTGAAGCCCAGAACAGGGGGCTTGAACATTGAAAGAACGTAAGCCCAGACCCGGGTGGGCTTGTACACTGAAAGAACTTAAGCCCAGAACGGGGCTTGTACATTGAAATGATGGGCGGCCCAGTCATATACGAGAACATCGCCGTCCTCTGCCTTTTGGGGTACTCGTCAAACATCTGTACGATGGTAGATAAGGGTCTTCCCCGGCATCGATGGTACAGGTAAAACAAGCAATATTGTCCGCACACGCTACTGGCCAGGCTTTGCAACGTTTGACTGTTCCAACACCACGTCTCTGTGCCTTGATCCATGAAGTCTGTTAAATCGGGATGGAGGGGTGGCAGGCCGTACGGGTCAAAGTATTCGCCCTGCTGTTCTGTGAAGTACACGCCCACCCAATGTTCACCGGGGCGATCCATCGGGTCCGTGTTGAGAACGTAAGCAGCAGGATACATACGGTCTAATGGGAACATCTCGGGCGAACACCCTTGAAAGACCACACATGTCTCAGGGTCATTCTCCAGCACGGTGGTTATCTGGTCTGTATCCATGTTAGGTGGAGAAGTCACACAGGACGTTGCGCGCCATGTCCACTTGAATGATGTGGTCAAACACGGCGTAGCAGATCACATTGACGGTGCTCCGGAGGGCTCGTGCAAAGTGGATTTCCAACCGTAAATTGCCTTGCTTGGCGAGGGCCAGCTGATGGTCGTTCTCTATGGTGGTGGTCAGATCGAAACAGAACAACGTGTATCCGTTCGCGTAGTCCTCCCGACTGATCATATTCCCTTCGTCCTGGTTGATTTGACCGGTGGCTGTAAACAGGCTCTGATAGCCTCGAATGAAATTCGCGCGCCCAAATTTCGGTGTTAAGGCCGTGGCTGGGACCTGTTGTCCATCCACATGCAGGGCCACAAAATTGATGCCGAAATGTTTAAAGTCAAATGGGTTCTATGGGTAGGCTCCGCTGAAACTGGTATTTTCCACACAGGCCAGGATCAATCGCTTGGGTAGTTCCCCCAGGAACAGGTTTTCTTTGTTGGCGCTCATAGTTCCAGCAGTCACAGAGAACACTTTGGTTTGCACACGTCGGATAGGGTACTGGGCTGGTTTTGTTTCCAAGGCTTTGAGGTGTCCCAATTGAACGGCTGGATTCGGTTTCACTTTTCGAACATACAGGACTGCGTCTTGGATGACAATAGTCAGCTGCATGCCCGTCTACGTTAGTGGCCATCAAGGGGAAGGACGGAGGCGCGCGTATCAGTCGGATTTTGATGGGGATCTTGTTCAAGAGGTACCGGTCTTGCATGAAGATGTGTGCGTGCAGTCGGCCCATGAGATCCATCGAGACGCCGTTCGCGGTCAAAGCCTTCCGTTTGTTATATCCCACATTGTCGTTCTCTACGCCCATGTGCTGGGCTGTGTCCTGGTAGAATAAAGCGGCTGTCAGTTGAGATTTTTTAGCTTCTCGCCCATGCGACAACAGCGTCTCGATGTAGGCTCGATAGGGGTATGTTGGTCGAGTCACTGGTGAGTTTGACGCTGAGAAATATATCCACCTGTTGAAACATCGAGTGCAGCCAGAGATTCGTCGAGCCCACCGTTGCTTGGTCCACGATTCTGGAGCAATCTCCGTTGACGATCTTGACTTTCTTGGCGAATGAGCTGTCCGGGACCGGCGAACGTCTGTAGATCGAAATCCAGCATTTGCTGTAGGATAGGACTCAGTACGACACTCGCGTTGGCGGTGACGATAAGCTGTGCCTTGTCGTTGTGTGTGTTGTAATCGAACTCCACGTGATTCTTGAAGGGAAAGGATTTGATGGGTTTTGAAGTATTCTTGACCTCCCGTAGAGCCTTCTAATGCAACAGTCCTGACAGCCCACCCATGAACTCCCTGGGAGCATTGTATTGGCCTTCGGGGAGGGTGAGTCGGGTGTCTTTTCTTTCGTAGGTCACCTCGTACCACACTTCATTGGCTCGCACGTTGTACCACGAGTAAGGGTATTGGATATCCACGAGGCCACATTCCCAGCGCCCAGGTAAATGCAACGGTTGCGGTAACTGGGTCACGTACTTGGCCAAGGTGTTGTCAGGAAACACATCCAGCGAACTGTTACTGGGTAGGGTGAGATAAAACATGGCGAATGAGCTGTCCTGCTGCTGCTGTTGGTATTAATAGGTGTTCCAGGTCTTGGGCGGTTGTGTCCGGCGTCGTGTTCGTCGCGGTGACTTGCTACGTGTCACGGCTCTGGAGATGTGGGGTGTCTTGACCAAGGGCGGTTTTTAAAGGCGTGAAAGGAAGGCGCCCGTTGTGGTGGTGGTGTTTTGGAGGGTGACTCCGGTTCCCATTCAGATTCCCAAGAAGGTAATGGGCCACTCGGCGATTGCTGGGTTCGCTGCATAAAAGCCCAGCGGTGCATGTCTTTCAAGCCTTGAACGAAGACCTCCCATGCTCGGCGATCCGTGTGCGACCTGCGTTGAGGCATCAGGTCATTCAATAAATCCGTCATGTGGGTCCCGGGGACCACCTGATTCTGTACCAGTAGTTCGCCTTTATCATTCCAAGTCATGTTAGGATTCTGTTTCATCCGTTGTAATACCAGGCCAGCTTGTTTCTTGAACGATGCAGGCACTCTTCAGCACTTCGTCTTCCACTCACTGTGGGGCTGTGGGTGGTACCCCTAGTAATGGCGGCTGTTGGAGCGGTGCTGAGGTCGGCTGTGTGTCACGTGGTGGTGATGATGGTGTATTGGTCCACGAACGTCATGTACTGTTGAAGCGTCTCTTTGTACCGTTGTACTTTCTCACTGTCGCTTAACCCCGGTCTCTGTAAAACCTGTTGCATCTCTCCATCGAAGGTGTTTATGGTCTTCACCGTAGGTGGGACAGGGTAGGGCGATTGGAGGCTTTGAAGGAACCGTGTTTCGACGAGGACCATTTTTTTTCGTGTGGTTCATTGTCGGCCGAAGAGTCCACCCAATACTGTACCCCAACACGGAAGCGGCCAACGGTGCAAAGATGGCCCCGAGAAAGCCGCCTTTCTGTAACACCTTTTTCTTTTGTGTTTGAGAGACTCGCTTCTGGACTAAGGTTCGGAGACCTGTCTTATGCTTGGTCAACTTGGTCTTCTGAGCCGGAGTCAGTGGTACGTTGCCTTTTAACAGGTTGTACCCGATCTCGCACAGACAGCGTATATGGTTAGGGTCCGCACCGCGTACAATGGTTCGGACCAACTCGGGTGGGGCCGCCTTCAATACACGGAGCGTCGGAGCGTGCTTCCGTACTAGCGCAGACATCATGTACAACTAATGCCAGAACCCCCAGCTCTGCCCTTTTTATCTACCTCAGAGAACAGAGACAAAGTCTGTGGTATTAATTCTTTTTATTATCCCCATCATCAAACACACACTCCAGCTGGGGGAGCCACTGTGGGTGTGTTTACATTATTTTTGCATGTACACGTGGTGGGCCTCTCCGGGAAAGATGCCGGTCCGTAGTCGAAGATGGTCGGGGGTGGCTTGCTTGAGATCGAAGAGCATGCGGCCGGGATAAATCTGTCTCGCCAGGTGCAGCAGTTGAGTGCTATCTCTCGGGTTTTTGAAGACCACCAGGTAGTGGGCAAAGCTGATGTTCCGATGTTCTTTGTTTTTACTAAACAGATTCTGCACAATGTAGATGATGCTGAGCCGTCGATGGTGGCTGCCTTTGGTAAAGAGTTGGGTGATCCGCGCATCTCCGTCATGAGATCATCCAGAACCACCAAGGTGTCCGGTTCCAAATCTGCCACGTTAGGTTTAGGTAGGCCTTCCACGAACGTGATGTAGGGCATTGCTGCATACGCTGCCTGCCATTCTCCGTAACACCACACGACTCGGGCAATGGGTGGGGTGATCAATCTGTCGGCGTGTTGAAGGAGCTTTCGGACCAAGTGCGTTTTGCCGGAACCCGTCGGTCCTGCGATGACGCAAGTGAAGGGATGCTGCCACCGAGGGTCCATGGTTCGAGGTGTATCCGCTGTCGTGGTAACCCGCTCTTGTAAATTTGGTACGAGTGAACTGGAGTGGTGGTAGTGGTGGGTACAACGTCGGTCGTCGTTGTCTGTTCACTGCGAGGGACGATGGTGGTGGGTATAGCGTCGGTCGTCGTTGTCTATTCACTGTGAGGGATGAAATCCGGTGGGTTTTCAGACATAGTGGGTGTACTTGGTGTAGGTGTGGACTGTATACTCGGTGTGGAGCTCGACGTGGCTTATAAACGGGGTGTGGTGGTGGTGATGCCTGGGCTCGATACGGGGTTGACTGGTGCTATCTGTAGACTGGTTTGACTGATGGTTGGTGTTCTCAGTTGGTTAAGTAGCGTGCTGACATAGGCTACGTCGTAAAACACACCTCCGTATAACACACTCAGTAGGGTTAGCACTATCACCACAAAGCCCACTTGCTCTTTGCGCGTTTTGGGAGACGCTGTGTTCAGAGGCAGTTGCTGTTTGTCCATAGCACCGTGGTCGAACGTGGAATGAAGGATGACGGTAGTGGTGTCTGGCTTTATAGTCGTTTCACCTGGTTGGCAGCGACCCAGAAATTGAAGGAACTGGGCCAGCCTTGCCATTTGACGAAATGAAACAGTTTACCACGCCCTCGTTCCGTTTTCAAAATCTGCTCCACCGTGCGGTAATCTTGCTGTGTTTTTACGACAGGCTGTGATTCCGTCTCGTAAAACGTCCCTAGCAATGGTTCCTCTTGAAGATCTTCCAGTTCATCGACTCGCTGCTGTCGGGGTAGGCGCCGTTTAATCAGGAAGTGCTCATCGCTCCAGTTGGGTGAGTAACTTTTCTCAAATTGACCTTTGACTTTACTGATCCGTACAGGGTCCCCGACCTTGTACACCTCCTTCGTCGTTCGCTGCGATTACCTGGGGTACAAGACACGCCGGACTTGGGATTCATTGCGTTGAGTCACGCTAATGGGGGCTCGCTCTATACTCCGGTGATAGACTCGATTGTAACCACTCACAAGTTTCGGGAGAACATCGATGTACCGCCTTGTATTCTTATAAGTGAAATATTTATACATGCGGCCTTTGAATGTCCTGTTGAACCTTTCCACCACGGAAGCCTTGGTCTCGTTGTACGTATGGAAGAAAAACACCTTCTGGGCTTTCAGAAACTGTTGGAACGGTCTGTTGAGGAATTCCGTGCCTTCGTCGGTTTGCAAATACATGGGTTTGCGCCCGGTCTTGAAGATGTCCTTGAACGCCGCTATGAGATTCGCCCCGTTTTCGTCCAGATGGGTACTACCCACGCATACTTCGACAGGATATCGATGCACGTCAAGATAAACCGATTTCCATCTTTGTGTTTGGCAAAGGCGCTCATATCGACCAAATCCGCTTGCGATTGGACATCTAGTTTTCCCACGATGACCCGGTTCCGTAGAAAATGGCGACGGCAGCTCGATGTAAGGTATAGGTGTCTTGTTTTCTTAGCCAATCTCGGACTTGAGCACGTTGTATCCCCTGAGGTTTGGCCGCTCGATAGAGAGCCGTCGATGCACCATAGGCCATCGGACTGTCGGGACTGTAGTATAAGTTATCCAACACCTTCTCCCAGCTCTTCATGGTGACAAATGATGATGGACCCTGGCTCTATCGTTTAT
Source organism: Hanleya hanleyi (assembly GCA_036873755.1). NCBI lineage: Eukaryota > Metazoa > Mollusca > Polyplacophora > Lepidopleurida > Hanleyidae > Hanleya > Hanleya hanleyi. Next base: position 60,086 of record JAVTVY010015837.1, read on the forward strand.
TTATAACGGGTATATCTTGGGCCGGAGTTTCTTTCTGATTTTCTTCGTTGGCTTCTGCCAGCACAGTGCCCATGGTAAATGACCAGTCCAACTCGTCTGATGACCGCTTGATAAGCACTTGATCCACATCTACCACGGCATCTTCCAATGCAGACCATAGATCAGGGTGAAGGGTAAAATGCACTGTACCCCCATCTAGCCGAGCCAATTGAGCAAAGAAAGGGCCGCTTCGGATGTACACATCGTGACACAAGTGGATGAGGTCGCCGTCCAGTTCACCAGACAACACCCGTTTGAATTTGGTCCAGCCCTCTCGGGACAGACAATTGTGAGCCTGGCACGGTTGTATAGAGTCCGCATCACAGATGTCTCCCACCTCCTCCATGATATCGACCTTATCCGCATAAACATGCAGGAAGACCTCGGCTGAGATACGCCCGTATTATATGCTCCGTCATTGTCAGTACGTGAATGGTACAAGATTTGACTGTCTCTCGTATGTATAGGGAGAACCCCGTGAGAGCAAAGGGTTCTGCCGCCGCTTCACTCAGGGCACAAGCCCACTCCAACTGAACAGCTGACCGCTCGTCCGCTGTAAACAGCTGGTCCACAATAGGCATCACTTTCTCGAAGGCTGTCCACAGATCGTGGTCTAGGATGAAGCCTCGCGTAGGGTCTTGGTAACGGACCAGGCGTGGGAAGAAGGGTCCACGGTATACGTAGATGGCATTGTATATGTGGATGAGGTTTCCGTCGAGCTCACCACTCAACACCCGTTTAAATTTGGTCCAGCCGTCACGGTGTAGCGTAACCGTATTCGACACGGTCTCAGCGCGCGACCAGCAAACATCTCCACGGTCTTCCACGAGGGTGACTTTATCTTCATAGACGTGTAACCCCACTTGGGGTGTAAGGGGAAGGATGGCTCGTAGGACTGGTGACATGCTTGACCCAATGACGAACGGGGCCCTCGGTGGCCGAGTGGTCTAAGGCGCTTCGCTGGTGACCGCTAGCCTCACACCGCTGAACCGGCACGGGTTCGAGCCCAGCTGGTCCATGTGTGAAAGTTTGTCAGTTACTTGCCGAAGGGCGGTGGTTCTCTCCGGGTACTCCGGCTTCCTCCATCAACCAAACTGACTGTCACCATATGAGTGAAACAAACTTGAGTGTGACATTAAGCCAAATTCCCTCTCTCTCTCTCTCCCAATGACGAACGGTGAATGACACACACTCTGTCTGACCCTAGTATTTATGGTCAGGTCCAAATGTCAATGCCACAGCGCCAGGATCAATAGGGCACAGACCATTACTAGGCCAACCAGCCGTGGCTGGTTCCGGCGTGAGCGCTCGTGGCCCATAGCCCGAGCATCAAGGATGGCAGTCATAGTCCAGTAGTGGTGAGTGATGGCGCACCTCTCCATCGAGTGCACTCTGTCGAGGACCGCTTCTGTGAACTCTTTCAGGATCTGGCGTCGCCCCTCGTTGTCGTCGCCATCTGAAAACATGGACCGAACCACTGCTCTGTAACCCGTCAGTGAATTAACCACGGCCGCATGCTGTAAAATTCGAGTCGCATAGGGATGGATGTCCGTCATGGCTCTGCAACCGTAGAAATGAAGGTGTGGAATCCAGAGGCACGTGTTTTATAGACCATGTCACACATGCGCGCCTAGACGTAGCTCTACGGGTGTAGTCCGTGATACGTAATATTCTGATTGGTTCGTGCAAAAAGAGAGCAACAACAAGACAGATTACAGCGCCGGAGGCGCTCCTGGATCCCCTGGAAAATCTTCTCCACGTCTCATGGTATAGCTCCGGTGAGGCAGGCTCAGGCTGGTGAGGCTCAGGCAAGTAGCTCCTCGCGTCAGATAGGCTCAGTCTGGTCAGACAGGCTCAGGCTGGTCAGGCAAATGAATGCAGCAATGCCCTAAATATTCCCACTTTTATACACCTACGCAGTACCCGGATGTAGGCGCGGACGTAGGCGAAAGTCTTCTAGTACCCGAATATAGGCGCAGACGTGAGCGAAATTCTAGTATCCGTCCTTTTATCGATCGCTCATTGGCTCTTTTTCTCGACCGCTGATTTGTCCAAATGGACCTACCCATCCTTCCCAGGTTAATTTACAATCCCCTTTTTGTCTGCAAGCTCTGTATATCGATGCCGCAACATTGTTGCCGAAACTTGCCGAAAGGGAGACCTTTTGACCTGGATGTGACCTTTGACCTTTTGACCCGACATTCATCCGTGCACTTCTGGTGATGCCGCGCACTTCCGGATAACCCGCGCGCGCTGCGGTCGGGGCGAGGCCGGGCCGGGATGTTGAACATCCGGACCCTACATCTAAGGGAACATTGGAACTCTTCTGTGTTCGAAGGTAGTTTTAGTGAAACCCGGAAGTGACGTCTGTGCGCAGAACTGACACCACCACCACCCAACCCCAACCACGGACCCCTAGTGGCGGATCACACACACACACACTCCCACCCATCCTCCAACATGCCTGCTTTCTATACTACGACCAGGCTGCGCATGCGCAGACCCATGAACACGGACGAACCCGGAGACCAGTCGGATGCTGCTTCACAAGAGCTTCAACATAAGACCTCATACGACTCCATCGGAACCATAGTGTCCCCCGTCGGCACCAAATGTCAATTTCCATACTCTTTCTCTACTGCGCATGCGCAGATGACGCCAGTTCCACGTCACCTCACTCGACCCCATCAGACCATTAGGGGCCTACCTAAACCCCAACATGTCTATTTCTATACTACGGTCAGACTGCGCATGCGCAGATTATTGACAGCGAACGACACACTAGCCCAGGCGGATGCTCCCTCACGACAGCTTCACACCGATACCTCATACGACACCATAGGATTATGAGTGGCTCACCTAAACCCTAAAACGTCTATTTCCACACCCTTTTCCCAGAATTCCCTGTCTGCGCATGTGCAGAATGTGGACAACGGCCGAGACCCTAGTCCAATCGGATGCCCCCTCACATAGGCGTCACATTGATACCTCACTCAACTCCATCGGCTCATTAGTGGCTCACCTACATCCCAAAACGTCTATTTTCATATCCTTTCTCTATTGCGCATGCGCAGATTGACGATATTCCGAGCCCACATCCACCCAGTGGGATGCCCCCTCACATAGGCTTCACATTGATACCTCACTCGATCCCATCGGTCCATTAGGGACCCACTTAGACCCCAAAACGTCTATTTCCATACCCTTGGTGCACCGCGCATTCGCCCAAAATGACCATATTGAAATGAGCGGCAGCCCAGTCATATACGAGTACATCTCGGTCCTCGGCCTTGGGGTACTCGTCAAACATGTGGACGATCGTCTGCATGGAATGTCCCCGACATCGATGGTACAGGTAAAACAAGCAATATTGTCCGCACACACTACTGGTCAAGCTTTGCAACGTTTTGGTATTCCAACACCACGTCTCTGTGCCTTGATCCATGAAGTCTGTTAAATCGGGATGGAGGGGTGGTAGGCCGTACGGGTCAAAGTATTCGCCCCGCTCTTCTGTCAAGTACACGGCCACCCAGTGTTGACCGGGTCGATCCATCGGGTCTGTATTCAGGACGTCAGCAGCGGGATACACACGGTCTAATGGGAACACGTCTCGGGCGAACACTCCTTGAAATACCATGCGTGTCCCTAGGTCATTCTCCAACACGGTGCGTATCTGGTCTGTATCCATGTTAGGTGGCAAAGTCACACAGGACGTTACGGCTTCTATCGATTTGAATAATGTTGTCAAACTCAGCGTAGCAAATCACATTGATGGTTTTCGGTAAACGTGTCCCGAAATGCAGTTCCAAGCGTAAGTTGCCTTTCTTGACGAGACTCAGTTGATGATCGTTGTCTAAGGTGGGGGTCAGATCGAAACAGAACAATGTGTATCCTTTGCCGAAATCGTCTCGACTGATCATATTTCCCTCGTCTTGGTTGATTTGGCCAGTTGCTGTGAAGAGGTTCAGATAGCTCCGGATGTAATTGTCCGTTCCAAAGTTAGGTTGTAAGGGGCGTGCCGTGACCATCCACATGCAGGGCCACGAAATTGATGTTGAACGCTTTTAGGTTGAACGGATTCCTCGAGAGTGTCCCATTATAACTGACGTTCTCCACACAAGCTAGGGTTAAACGCTTGGGCAAATCCCCCAGGAACAGGTTTTCTTGATTGACAATCATATTCCCTTTAGGGACGGAAAAGACCTTGGTCTGTACTCGTCGAATCGGGTACTGGGCTGGTTTTTTCTCCAAGGCTCTGATGTGCCCCAACTGTACACCTGGGCTCGGTTTCACTTTGCGTACAAACAGACTTGCCTCTTGGATGACAATGTTATACTCGAGGTCCTCATTCGGGGCCATCAAGGCAAACGCAGGCGTTGCGCGCACTAGTCGTATTTTGACAGGTACTCCATTCAAGAGGTATCGGTCCTGCATGAATAAGTCCGCATGCAGACGTCCCATCATATCGACCGATTGACTCTCTGCTGTGAAATCCACTCTCTCCATGTAGCCGGCATTATCAGGACTCGCTTCCATGTTGCCTGGGGTATCTCGGTAGAACAACGGGGCTGTCAAATACGACTTTTTAGCGTCACGCCCGTAGGATAACAGTGTCTCGATGTAGGCTCGGTACGGGTACGTGTTCGTTGAGGCGCTCACCAGTTTATCACTGAGGGCTATATCCACTTGCTGGAATAGCGAATGAAGCCAGAGATTCACTGGACCCACGGGTGCATCTGCTTTGAGGACAGACCCATCTTTATTGGTGATTTTAGCTTTCACATATAGGTACGTATGGGCTAAATCCAGGTAGGTCGTATCTGCGTTGGTGATGGTGAATTCAATGGGGCCTGTGGCTGTAATGCTGGAAAGGGGGAGATGGTCCACCCATTGACCCTCTTCGGCACTGTAGGTGTAGGTGGGACGGTCCATAAATCAAATTCACTGTT